>BQNB010133762.1:0-18414 GCA_026074375.1 Tanacetum coccineum | reverse complement strand
GGACCCGAAAACACTCGTAAACACCAATTTAAAATCCAGTCAGCGTATATATTTTATAAAAAGTGTACAGGAAATTTTATATAAAAGTTGCCTAGTTTTAATGACGATTTACTCACTTTTAATACACTTTTAGGCTTAGAAACTTATTTTGTTATAGCAAAATATCATTCCGAGCAACATTTTAGTTTTATACTTAAGTCGGTTCGGACCCGAAAGCCCTCAAAACACGAAATAAAAACTGCTCAGGTTTATACACTTATTAAAAAGCTGTCAAATTAATATTAGTGCCGGTAAACTTTAAAAATTCACATCTCTTTCGTTTTACATCTGTTTTTCGAGTTCTTTATACACACAGAATTGTATTAAGACGTACTATCATATTTTAAAGGTTTGAATTTGTCTCGAGGTCTGTGCCGAAACCGAATTTGTTGGCTATTTTTAATGTGTGTGTGTGTGTGTGTGTGTTTAGTTTGGGATTTTCACTACACTTTAACACTATAAATCTTTTAATTTTTACCACAACAACATCCTTGAACAACAACAACATCACTAACCTAGTCTCATCCACCTCATCACAATTATATAAATAAATGCTAAGAACATGAATAAATTGCAAAACTATATAAACTAGTTTATGAATAAATGATTGAACAACTAGCCTAATAATTTTACTAGCACATGTAGTATACCAAAATAATTATTTTCTAAAGTCCTAACATGTTTACTAATTATATTTCATCCATGTAAGTATTAACATGTTTATATATATTTCTTGATATTCTTGATAACTTGTTAAAATACAAACTAAGTGGTGGTATATCTTGTATGTAAAATAACCATATGGAAGTAAATATTATGAAAGTAAGATTGAAAATGAAACGGATCTTGATGAATATGATATGGTGAGAATAATAACACTAAAGCATAAGTCAAACCCCAATTGTTTGATAACTACCTAAACCCTTTAAACCTGCTTGAATATACTTGAAATTTGTTAACCCAAAACTTGATTACACACTTGTGTGTGTTTGTGTTTGCTGCCGAGACTCAAAAAGAATGAAAGAATGAAGTTTTTGATTTGTTTTGTGAGGTATGAAGTGTGTTAAGTGTTTTTCTATATATAAGAGTAGTTTAGGTAAAACTTAGATCTCATTTCTGGCTATAATGTGACTAGTTAACTATATTTGGGATTGCTTCTCCTTGGTTTTGGTTCTTGCCGTGTATAGCTCAAAAGAAAAAGAAAAGGTGAAGCCTTGGTTCAAGAAAAAGTCACATGTTAACATAAGAAGATGTTAAACATAAAAATGGTATGTATTAGTTACCAATGATGTTGCATTTTTCACATTTGTGTTGCGTAGGTGTCGTCCAAATACAGTAAGCAATAAGAGGTGAGCTAAATTTTTAGCATTATGAGATATTTATGTGTATACATTTGATTAAGTATGAAAGGTGTTGGCTAGTTGCATGCATGCATGAGTGTAAGTGTATACGTACGCGTTTTACGTAAAAATACGAAAAGTTATAATTTATCCTCGTAATAAATATATAACACTTATATGATGTAAACTTTTATTTATTTAATGTCAGTTTACGTTGATTGTTGATTTTTAGTTTACACGAATTAACTAAACGGTTGAATTTAGAAGTAAATGCGTAAAAGTCTAAAATAAATAATTGAGAGTTTGTAGTCGTAAAATGACCTGAAAATACTGATTGTTACACAGTGGATTAAGGGATGGATGGTAATGTGCCTGATGAGATTGATGGTGCTAAGAGTGAATAGGTTCTAAACCATGTTGTTAAGAAAGGTAGCCTTGAATTTCTGGTTTGTAAAGAGGTTGCAAACCCTAGTGTTAATGAACTAGTCGATAAAGGAAGACCACTAAAGACGAAAAGGGTGTATGCTGAATAGATGGATGATGCATTTACTGAAGACGAACATCAATGCAAATAATGGGTCGTTTATGTGCTATCTTCTATTACTAATGTTTTGCATCTTAAATTACCTTTGTATGTATTTCTTGTAGTTTTTTGTTCTATGTATGTATTATGTTTTAGATCATCAAGTTATGCAACTTGTTTCCGTTATTTTGTCTCCAAGGTAACAACCTTGGTCAAACAAAGTAGTGGTCAAACAGTGGAATTTATACACAAAACATCTACAATACCAACAAAACATTATAGTGAAATGATTCATTCATTAATAACCAAAACTTTGAATCATACATTCATCAAAAAATACATTTTAACAAAAAATAACCCATAAGCAAAAAAGATAACCCCCCCAAGCCGACCTTGATTACAGAGACTTATAAAAGTCAAACCTTTCATGGCCTGATGGTGCAACTATAAAGCTATCGACCTTATATTCATCGCCCTTATCATACCATCCTTCTGCAGGCCCTTGAGTTCCTGCCATGTCTTATACGCCATCACATTTGTCGACAAACGTTGTTAAAGCTCTCTTATAAACGAACGCCTTCTGCAGGCCCTTGAGTTGAACCTCCCTCTGCGTCTTCAAGTCAAAATAGACAAGCAGTTAATCTTTAAGCATGTCTGAATTTGCTAAGAGCCCGAGTTGTTCTAAATTCACGAACCCATTGTCAGCAGCCATTGAAAAAGTTTAGTTTTAGGTTAGTGAAAGGTGTTTAGTAAGTTAAGGAATGTATGTGTGTATTTTGGATATGAAGTACCAAATACGAAGTGTATTTAAATACAAGTGATGGTACATGGTGATTAATAGACTACACAAACAAAGAGTTGAGGAGGCAATTATTACACTAGGAAGGTATATGTAAAAGGCAGCTAAAATGTTTTTCAAAGACCAAGCGTGCAAGTAACGTGTGGAACATTTATTGTGTATTTTGGCAGGAAATGGAAAACCAATAGAGCATTGAGGGACCAACGGTGCAAGTTACAATAAATAAAAATGACTGGGTAACATAACGGGCAACGGTTATAAAGTCTCCACGTTTTTTTACTAGACAAAAACATAAACAAAGGAAAATTTAGAAAACCGTTTCAAGAATGTCTTTTTCATCTTATGCCTTCGGTCCTACAGAGTGTAAATGTGGGCTTTCGTTGATGACACTCACCTCTTGGACATGTGACAACACTGCTAGACGATTTGGCGTTTGCCCTAACAAAAATGTAAGCCGTTGCATTTTCTAGATCTTATTTTATTAGTTAATCATAAATTCTCTTATTTTCATAAAAAAGGAATCAACCACTATAAAAGATGGTATTGAAATGATCTGAAGTTATAGAATAAATGGTACAGAACTCAATTATATGAGATGCATCTGCTTCTTAATCCCTCGTAAAGAGAAGAACTAGAAAATGAATTAACAAGCCGAGAAGAACTTGCAGTCCTTCAAGTTAAGTTTGCTAATATGGAAGGTCAAATGCAGCAACTCATGGAAGAATTGAAGAAAAGTCAAAAGAATGCTTTCTTTTGGAAGTCAACTGCAATTAGGGGTGAGCAGAAACCGCACCGCAAACCGCAAAAACCGCAAAAACCGCAAAAACCGCAAAAAACCGCACCACCGCAAAAACTGTGGTTTGGTTTTAAGAAAAAAGAAAAACCGCATTTTGCGGTGCGGTTGCGGTTTTACCCGTAAAACTGCACCACAAAAACCACATCGCACCGCATATTTATTTTTTAAAATCAAAAATGACACATTGATTATTTAATGTGTGTTATAAGGCTTCTACCACATATTATCATTAATATTCTTATAAGTTATAAGTGATGTGTGTGTTTACATTAAATATATGCGTTGTTATCAAAACCGCAAAAACCGCACGTGATGGTACGGTGCGGTTAAAAACCAACATTGTAAACCAAAAACCGCAAAAACTGAACGTGATGGTACGGTGCGGTTAAAAACCGCAAACCCGCAAAAACCACAAAAAAATTGCAAAACCGAAACCGCAAACCGTGGTGCGGTTCGGTTTCTATTTTTGAAGAAACCGCAAATGCGGTTGCGATTCGATTTTAGTCAAAAACAACACCATGCGCACCCTTAACTGCGATAGTGTTTGGGGTTATGGCTTCATTTATGTTTATTATGAATTAATTACTAGTTTGGATTTATTTTGTCTAATCAATTGTATGAATTATCCATAATCAGTTGTTTTTCTTGGTGTCAAACGGTAACAACATTGGTCAAACAGAGTAGTGGTCAAACACCGTATTAGTAAAAAAGATTAGTGGTCAAACAGCGTATTAAAGAATTACAGTGTCTTTGGTTTAGACAAAACAGGTGAACGTGTGTCACTTCAGGGATGAATAGTATAACTTACCCACAAAACAACTACAATACCAACAAGACATTATAGTGGAATGATTCAATGATTAACAAACAAAAGTTACAATCATACATTCATGAAAAAACTTATAGAAAGAAACAAAAGTTACAGTCATACATTCATGAAAAAACTTATAGAAAGAAACGTTTAATTATATAACCCAAAAGCCAAAAAGAACAACCCCACAAGCTGACAAACTCCTGTTTATAGAGTTCTACAAAAATCAACCTCATTATGGAAGGACCTGAAGGCGCAATTCCTTCTTCAGCTCAATCACCTTAACCAGAACAGCCTTCTGAATAAGCTTGAGGTCCTCCCTCGTCTTATAGTCCACCAAATTTCCCGGCAAACGTTCAAGCTTTTATATTATCGCATCCATATAATTTACACTTGCAAGCAACTGCCTCTGCCTCGTTAAGTTGGAAAGTTCATTTGCTTGTTGAGCTTCCCTTTGTGTCTGCATGAGTTCCTCCAGATGAACAAATCCACGAGCAACAACAATAGAAAAAGGTGGGTTTTAAGAAAGTGAAAGGTTTTAGGAAGTTAAGGTATGTATGCGTGTGTTTTAGATTTAAAGGAAGATATGCGAAGTGGATTTTTATATAAGTGAATATATGGAGATTAATTGATTACACAAACGAGGTGTCAAAAAACGCAATTACTTCATTGGAATGGTAAATGTTAAATGCGGCTAAACTGTGACATCACATCATGCACTTATTACAAGGACCAAGCATGCTAGTAACGTGTAGAACATTTCTTCTGTATTTGGTGGAAAATGGAAAGCCAATAGAACGCATTGAGGGACCAACGGTGTAAGTAAAAAAACACTAACAAAACCACTTCAAACTATTATCAACGAGCAATGGTTAAAAAGTCAGGATGTCTTTTTTTTCTTAAAAAACAAAAACAAACTCAAAATTAGAAAACCATTTCAAGAATATCTTCATCTTCTTTCATGGAAGAATCGAAGAAAAGTCAAAAGAATGCTTGATTTTGGAAGTTAACTGCCATAGTGTTTAGGGTAGTGGCTTCGTATATGTTTGTTATGAATTAATTAGTTGGGGTTTATTTAGTTTAATCATTTGTTTGAATTATCCATGATCAGTTGTTGTTCTTAATGCAAATGGTTATACAGATTATTTGACTTTTGCTAAATCATACCAGTGACCCAATTGAATTTTACTAAATCATACCAGTAGACTTTATAAGTCAAACAAATTAACACATTCATCCATAATAATATGACTAACAACCGAATCTATTCATTCCATAAACCAAAACAAAACCACATTCATCCACATAACCCATTACCTACTAAGAACATCTAGCAAAAAAGCAACTTCCCTAAACATTCACATTGTACAGTAAATATAAAACCAAAAAACAACCCAGCTGATGATGAGAAATTTTAGCAACTTGCGTCGCTTTTCTTCAACCATAGCAAGAATTTCTTCAAGCTCATTACGTGACCTCAACAACACTAGGATAATCTGAACAGACCTTTGACACATTGGTGGATCAAACCACCAAAGGAAGTTGACACAGGTTGGACTCTAAAAAGAGTCAAAAAAAGATGTGTAAATAAATAAAGAAAATGATTTGTTACATATTTTTTGATCGGATCATACTTACAAGTGTAGGACAACCATAGAAACGATGACTTGGATTCCGATTAGTCCATGATGTCCTAATCACGGCTTCCAAACCACATGCACAATGAACCATTTTATAATTTTGTGTCTTATACTTTGCAAACCATCATTTATAATACACAGAAACGAGTCAGGGACCAATGGTGCAAGCGCTAAAAGACAAAAAATAGCAACAGTAAAACACCCGTTAAAAAAACAAAAAAACAATTTTTTAGTGACGGACCAACGGTGAAAGAATGAAAAAATTGTAAATTTACTAAACTGCCCATCGTTGAAAAGTCAAACTAACACCCGTTACGTATAACGGGGCTTTGGGGACCAAACGGGTAACAAAAATCGACTTTAAGGATTAACGACATCGACCCTCGTTTTCTAAAAAACCGAACCGCAATCTGAATCCGCAATCTGGCCTAATGGCCAAACCGGATAATAACTTGTCATGGACTATATTGATAAATTAATTTGAAGTGTCAAATTGCGTGCAGGATGAAGTTAAGATAAGGTAATAAAAAACACAATAAACTCCAACATTGGTTTCTTCATAATCCTTTTGTTAGATAAGTACTAGATAAAAAATGGTTATGCCCAAAAGCCGTATAATTTATTGTGTATGTCAAGCCACTAGCTGACTAGGAAGACCGGTATACCTCAAGAGGCACATACATAGAATGCTCACTTACAAATACCTTAAATTTGTCAGATACTCAGATTCAACTATTCCTAAAAAAAACCTTTTGCATATTTCTTATTGCCCAATCACTTGTTTATCCATTCCTCAATCATTTAAAACCCATTTTTGCTGTCCCTGAAGTCTTGGTAAGCTTGGTCAAACTCATTTTTGTTCATCCCAAAAAACTCACCCGGCCACGAGACTACTGGCTCATTCAGTGGTTGCCCTCTAATCAACACAAATCTTAACGGTTTTGACTCGTTATTTCATACACTAAGACCATCCCCGTGACTCAACAGCAAAACATGATGAGCTGATATTGGTGAAGAGTCCATTGACCCGACCAAACCTTCTCCCTCTAGTACGCACACAAACGAATTCCAAGATTCTAGGATAGGTTGGTGCATTTGGGTTCCCGGGGTAAGAGTGAAATCAAGAAACATTATGGGAGTTCTAGCGTTATCCCACTCGGATTTGACCCCCACTGACTCTCCTTCAATGATCCTAACCTTGACTCCATCTTTCTCAACATTGATCGTCATACTTCCATAGTAATCTGGTTCCACCCTGAATTATAGGATACCTTTTTCTCTTAATCAACGATTTTTTTGTACATATGTAGTGCAAAAACTAAACATTCTATAGGTCACATTTAAATATAAAATAAAATCAGCACAATTTGTTTTAGATGAGAAATAAAATGTTACATTTTGTCTTTATATGGTAGACTGATCAAAATTTGCAAGCCTCTTAGGGCACATGGGCATGCAAGTAGTGGCACATGTGAGAAAATGAGTCCTCTTCCTGCTGTCACACACTAGATGAAAAATATAAACATTACATTCATATAAGATACATATAATTTCCACAACAAGTAGACACTATTTATAGTTAGGGCTGAACATTTAGGTCTTTGGATGAAAGGCTACCTTTAACTCAGCAGGGCAGAACTAGCTTAGGGGATCTGAGGTTGTAGAAGTATACATGTAAATAGTTTTATTTTCCTTTATTTTCTTTTAGCAACTAGGTAATAGTTGAGTGTTCTTTTTGTAACATGTTTGTATTTCTGTTAGAAAGTGGTTACGGGTTTATTCCCACCACTATAAAACCAGATGTAATCCTATCATTTTGGAATAATACAATTCATTATTTTCTCTCATTTTCAATATATATAACAAATTCTATATGGTATTAGAGCTTGAAAACCCCAAGCTTTGATCATCAATGGTAGAATACAGTTAGTTACAATTGTTATTCTGTTATAACTAACTTTAAAGCTCTATTTTCTTTAATCTTTGATTCATCACCATTTCTTGATTCTTAAAGTTTGGGCTTATCTCTATCACAATGGTTATTCCAGTTACAACTGATCTAACTAATGCAAACCCTAACAACAATGTTAATGACCCATTCATCTAGCTAGTTTTGATCATCCAGGAATGGTTTTAACAAACACACCTTTTAATGGAGGAAATTTATTAGAATGGAGTAAGAATGTAAAGATGGCTCTTCGTGCAAAACTAAAATTGGGGTTCATTATTGGTTCTTGTCTAAAACCTGCAATAACTGATGAGAATGTACAAAGATGGGTCAGATATGATTACATGGTTACTTGTTGGATCTTAAACTCCATTGTTACTGAGTTATCAGAAGCCTTCTTATATGCTCAATCTGCTTATGAATTGTAGAAAGAGATAGTTGAGAGATATGGTCACAGTAATGGTCCATTGATCTATCAGTTAGAAAAGGAGTTGAGCAAGATCAAACAAGGTAATCTTAGTATTGCAGCTTTCTTTAACAAGTTGAAAAGATGCTGGAATGAATGACAGAATTTGAATGGTTTGCCTGTTTGTACTTGTGGTAAAATGCAAGAATGTACTTGTGCAATTTATGATAAGATTATTGAGAGGGATAGTTATTTGAAGTTAATTCAGTTCTTGATGAAGTTGAATGATGAATATGAATCTGTTAGGAGTCAAATCTTGGCAATGGATCCTTTACCCAATGTGAACAAAGCTTACTATATTGTTCAACAGATTGAGAAACAAAAACAAGTTACTAGCTATTCTTTTGATCCTTCTGCTTTCTTTGCTAATACAAACAATAATAGGCAAACTACTAGTACAAGAAGAGAAGTTAGACAACCTAGAGTTGATACTAGTACTGATCAAAAGAGGAGTTGTACTAATTGTGGTCAAGAGGGGCATGTTTTTGAGCAATGTTTTGAAAGAATTGATTATCCTGACTAGTACAAAGGTAAAAAGGCTAAGAAGAATGCAATAATTGTAGCTCATGTTCATTCTGGTTTTGAAGAGATGATCAGTGGAGATACTCCTTTTGATTTGGGCACTGAGAATGAGAATGTAATGGGTCAAAATGGGAATGTTAATCAGAGGTTGGTTGCTGCAGTATGTTCATATATGATGAAGGTGTTTAAAGGAAAAGGGATTGCAGATGATACTAGTGGAACAATGAGAAATCATGCTAGCACCTCTACTCATGCAGGTATAATTTCTTGTTTCACAGTCTCTTTTACTTTATTTTTTCATCCACAAATGAACTTATCAGACCCAATCATGGTCTATTTTCCTGATGGTAGATCACTTAAAGTGACTATTGTTAGGGAAGTGGCTTTGACACCTTCATTAATCCTTTCTGATGTCTTCTATGTACCATAATTTCAGCTTAATTTGCTATCAATTGGCAAATTAATTCAAACCAAAAACCTAACAGCTTAATTCTTTCCATATGATTTTATGTTTCAGGACCTTACCACTAAAGAAATCATGGCAGTTGGTAAAGGTTCCAGATGCCTGTACATTTTTAAACCCATGCTTGATTTAACCTCTTTTACTGCAAGTATTGCTGAATTTCATGAGTCCCATAAGCTTTTAGCTCCTATTTCTGTTTTCAATAAAACTGCTTATAGCAATGTTGTAAAAACAAATTCTAGCTTAGATGCTAATCTTTTCCATGCTAGTCTTGGTCATACTTCTACCTCTAAACTTGTTCATATTCATGAATGTAAGCAATTTGATGTATCATAGTTTCATTGTGAAAGTTGTATGCTATCCAAACAACACAAACTTCCATTTCCTATTAGTACTTCTATTCAAACTGTGTCGTTTGCCTTATTGCATATGGATTTGTGGGGTCTATATAAATAGTGTTAGCCTTGTTTTTATGTAAAGTGATGGTCATTATATATTCCCTAGTCTTGTATAGGAAAAACATAGTTTACAGGAATTTATTTAAGCTAATTGGGCCGAGTAATCGGGCTTAAAGCCCATGTGTAATAGGTTCGGTCCAAAGACAAAGCCCAACAACCCAAGTAGGGTTAAAACACTCCATGTACTATAACTACCTTTCACCACACAAGATGAAGGGTGTTGCTTCTCATTTTCTCTCTAAGTGGAAGTAACTATTTTCTCTCTTTTATTTCTCTCTCTCTAAAATCTTTTCTCTTATTTTGTATCTATGGTGATGAAATGATATCATCAACATGATATCATTTCATCACCATAAACATAAAATAAGAGAAAAAAATTTAGAGAGAGAAATAAAAGAGAGAAAATGGTTACTTGCATTTAGAGAGAAAATAAGAAGCAACATCCTTTACCTTGTGTGGTGAAAGGTATTTATAGTTATAAGAGATAAAACCTAAGGTGGTTCGTTTGGGCTTTATGTTGGGCCGAACATAATACAAATTGGCTTTAAGCCCGACACCTAGGCCCAATTAGCTTAAAAGTGATTACTGTAAACTACATTTTCTTATACAAGGCTCGGGATTGATAATGACCATCACTTTACTAAAAACACGGCTAACAATCTCCCCCTAATGGGTGGTCATTCAATTGTGGATCCTTCTTGTGACGTCTTGAGTCTTGGAGCCTTGTGTTCTTAGGAATTCTTTTAAAGATCCTTTCGCATGCTTGTGATCTTAGATCTTGATCTTTAACTTGATATTCTTTGACAAAATACTGATATTGTGGTCTTTGGCTTTGATTTGTCTTGACTACTGAGATCTCTGAATCTTTATCCTTGAATCTTTATCCTTGAATCTTTATGCCGCCTTACGATCTTGTGTCTCCACCCTCATGCTCAAGGTCTTGAAAGCTTGCTAACATAAAATAGGAGAAAATATTTTAAAGAGAGAGAAAGAAAGAACTAGAGAGAGAAATAAAAGAGAGAAAATGGTTACTTGTAGTTAGAGAGAAAATGAGAAGCAACATCCTTCACCTTGTGTGGTGAAAGGTATTTATAGTACATGGAGTGTTTTAACCTTACTTGGGTTGTTGGGCTTTGTCTTTGGGCTGAATCTATTACACATGGGCTTTAAGCCCAACAACTAGGCCCAATTAGCTTAAATGAATTCCCGTAAACTATGTTTTTCCTATACAAGGCTTGGGAATATATAATGACCATCACTTTACATAAAACACGGCTAACAATCTCCCCTTAAGGGGTGGTCATTCAATTGTGGATCCTTTTGTGACGTCTTGAGTCTTGGAGCCTTGTGTTCTTGGGAATTCTTTTGAGGTTCCTTTTGCATGCTTGTGATCTTGATCTTTAACTTGATATTCTTTGACAAAATACTGATATCATGGTCTTTGGCATTGATTTGTCTTGACTACTGAGATCACTGAATCTTTATCCTTGAATCTTTATGCCTCCTTGCGATCTTGTGTCTCCACCCTCATGCTTAAGGTCTTAAAAGCTTGCTAACAATCTCCCTCAACATTTCCTTTAACATGATTACTTGTACTACATCATGGTAGGAGTAGTACTTGATCCACTTGTAAGATATATCTTTGTTATTGTCTGGCAATCTTGTCAAAAATGTTCTTTTGAGGAAGTGCTTATACATCAGATATTGCGAAATACTTTGATAGTTTTAAGCTTTCATCATGTATATATCTTTGTCGATTGAGCATGAGGTCTTGAATCTTGACTCCATTGGAATGAGGTTGTAACGCCGTCACTTATACCTGAAAATTGATGTTAGTGATAAACAGCAGATATAGACGAATATGGCTTTGTCATTCGTCTTGAGTTTGGTTACATTAACCTCCGGTTCCGTAAGGACCGTTTTACAGTATAAATATTGTACTTGTGATCAGGCAGGTTCAATTTAGAAGAACCTCCTTGATAGGGTTTCCAGCTCAAAGTATTAGATCCTATAACGCTATTGCATTAGATTCACCTTAATTGCTTGTTCTTATTACCGGAACGTCTCAAATCAGACAGCACGGTAAGAGTGAATAAGATGGTTACTATCATTCTGATTAAGTCGTCAATTCATATACTGGACCAAAATCGATATCCAGTTGACATAAGCTTGATTCATTTAGAATCTCTCAAGTCACCTACCAAGAGCTTGTTTGATGTTGGCTCAAGAAGGATTTCCATCGTCATTGTGAATACTAAAGAGTATCACTCTGATGTTCTGGCAATTATCACAAGGATAATGCGTATGACTTATTGATACCAAATTTTATATAATGATGTATGACATTTTGAATATTAGAATTTGTGTCCTAGCGAGATTTTTGATGGATCTCGTTGGCTCTAGATTCTATAAGTGCACATTTATTATATGGTAATCGAAGACTGGAGCGGACTGCTACCTTTTCAATATCAACGATCTCGGAATGAGAAAGCCGATAGAAACGTGTTGATCTCCATGAGAAATGAAACATAAATCTTTTGAGAGATTTTGAGTAGCTAGGGAGGGTTGTGCATTGAATCACTGGGTCCATGTTGTCAGTCTTCAATATCAGAATCATCTTTGTGATTACCGATAGATTATGTATTGACCCGGTTTCTGCCTAGGGTTGTATGGAGGGCTTCTTTCTTTTCACCCTTTATCCTTACAATTCTTTTTCATTCTTCAACCTCTTCAGTGTTTACCGAGACTTCATGACTAGTACCTTGTTGGGTTTGTTCCAGCACTAGCTCCATCTCAGTCGGCACTATTCCTTTATTCTCACTTTACTCCTTTTTTCAATCATACCTAGGACCTCTACTCTATCTATTGGAGTGTTCCTGGGTAGATCCCTTCAGTTTTGGCTGGATCATGGAACGAATATACCTAACCTTAACCGCCTTATGACTCCTTGAGAAACAACAGTTGGTCGGTCTTTGTGTATTGCCATGAAGATCCATAAAACCATTTGATAAAAAATCAATCAACGTGTCTGAGAAATCATTTAAGACACATTGAGTGTTTCTAGAGTTACCAAAAAGCTCCCCTACACATATGCATCATATTATGAAAGAGTTTTGCACATGCAAGGTTTGGGAACGCACTTATAGATTGAAGATCGTATCCATTATTAATCCGTATTGATCACATTTTAATTACTATTCTCCCCCTCAAAAATTGCATATGTGTTACAATTTTTGACAATTAGTGAATTAAAAACAAGTTAATATCCGGAATTCACATGAGTCTACCTAAGTCTTAGGAGAACAGGAGTGCATGCAGAGTGGGAGTTTGTTGAGCATACAATTTTGAAAGAATTTGAAATTTTCTTTTTGAAAATATCTTGAAAAATTATGCTCAACAGGAAAATGATGTCAGATGTATCTTATTAATTATCATTTCCTTAGTGCTTCTCTTGAGCATTCAAAACTTTGAATGTTTATATGACATTGCTCAAGACCGAGAAGATATGAACTTCCCGTTGTGTAGGATAAATGGACATAAATGAACATTTTCCTTTCTTTGGAGACCGAGTCCTAAGCTGACATTTACTTAGAAGTCGTAGAGAAAAAGTGAAAGGACATGTTTTGAAAGCATTTAAAACTCTCGCTCGAACTTCATTTATTCACCCGTGTTAATATTAATCAACATTTCTAGGTGCGCAAATGTTATCGATTGTCGAGAGACATGTCGGAGAAGATTATTTTTGGTATTTTTGAAATTTTTTGATTTTATATTTTGTTTTTCTAGATTTTATATTTTTGTATTTTCTTTTTCTTGGTTTTATATTTTTGTATTTTCTTTTTCAAAAATATTTATAAATCAAAATAAAGAGAAAGATCAAAAATATTTACAAGTCGAAGTTTCCATCAGCAGTGATAGTTGTTGCTAGAGTTGAAGTAGATGAAGTTGAATCTTGTTGTTATTGACGTTTATCGGATGCATCAGCAGTAGTAACAGCAGAAGACTTTGAAACAACTTGATTTTCTCCATTTGAATAATTCATCGAACAAATGACCGAATAGACTTTTTAACTCTATCATTGACGTCATGACAATCATATCTACTGAAGTGACATGAGGAGAGAGTGTTGAACATAGAATTTGGAAAGATTTTGAAAATCCTTTTGAAAAATTCTTGAAAAATTATGTTCAAGAAGATTTCTCTTCCTTTTAAGGTAAAGCGCACTGAAGCGTACACTTCCCTTTTATTTGAAGCACGGGTTATGCACTGAAGTGTACATAAACCATTGACCTGGAGATTAGAGAACAACAATCTGATAGATAGAAGTATGTTGTTTTTTTAGTCTTGATAACCTGCCAAGAAGAGAAGCAGAATTCGAAAACCCTTTGCTTGAAGGTTCTGAGGGATTAAAAGTACTTGCATTGTCACACACAGATTTTTCAGACTTATTCTCGGTGTTACTGGATGCAGTTAATTTTCCACACATGGCAAAAATTCTTCCAATTGGAATCCACCTAAGACAAGTTCTAGGTTTGCTAGGCCTAGATGAAGCAAGACTTCCTTTGGACCTTAACTCCTTCGATTTCTTGGCATTTGCCTTATGTTTCTTTTGATTTTCACGTATTGAGACATTAGCACTTTGGTTATCAGCACGAGAATTTATGTCATTCACATAATTAAGTACACAGACATCATGATTGGCAGTAACTAAACATTGCTTACACATAACACAAACAATTTCGGGTTTAGCATTTCGAATGGCAAGCGTAATGTTATTACATTCAGATGACATGTGCTTTTGATTCTTAGGAATTTGGGAATTCCTATGGTTTTCTTTTATTTTCTCGACGTTATTCGAGAGACAACTACTCTTAGACTAAGATGGAACCCTATCAGAATTAGAATTGCTCCTAGGATGTGGTCTTCTAGTCTTGGCAGTGTTGTTTACTCTGGTAGAAGAAAAATCATTTGAGTTAGAATTAACTTGATGCTTATGAATAACATTTGGTTGTGAAACAGTGATTGGTTTTATCCTAACACTTGTTTTAACGGGTTTGTTAGGAACAACATTATCTACCCTAGAGGTCTTATAAGGATTAGTCCTAAAGATTCTAGGGGCAATCACATTAATAGTTTGCACACCTTTCGATTCTCGTGTGGAAGGTGCCGAGTTTGAAGTGACTGGTTTGGACAAAGCATTCATCTTATTAACTTTGGGGAGAACAGAGGATTTTGGAAAAGGAGTGACATCATAAAGTTTTGGTTTATAAGAAGAAAAAGGTGGTTGTCCCAAGATTGAGTGATTTGTAAACATAGTCTTCGTTCTTGTACCTTTTGTGGTGCCTTTTGGTTTGTAAACCTTATCAAATAACTGGGCTCTTAGCTTATCATTTTCATAGATGGTGTCATACAATTGTTTTTGCAAAGAGTTAATTATTGATTTGGTCTGAGCTTGTGTCACTTTGATAGAATCAAACAGGTTCTTGTATGTTGTCTTAAGATGTTCATTTTCTTTTGCATAACTCCGAACCTGAAATTCTAGTGACACGTTCTCATCTTTAAGTTTATGGGACACCTGATCAAGGGTATTTGATGCACATTGGGTATCACTACTCTTACCCTTAAGATCTCCCAACTGAGCTTGCAACCGTTCGATCGTTTGTTGCATGTCATTATAAGCTTTATCATACGAAATCTTGTCATATTTTCATTATTCACATTTTGTGTACCAATTATTCCAAAGAACAACATTAACAGTTTGCACACTTTCGATTCTCGAGTGGAAGGTGCCGAGTTTGAAGTGACTGGTTTGGACAAAGCATTCGTCTTATTAACTTTAGGGAGAACAGAGGATTTTGGAAAAGGAGTGACAGCATAAAGTTTTGGTTTATAAGAAGAAAAAGGTGGTTGTCCCAAGATTGAGTGATTTGTAAACATAGTCTTCGTTCTCGTACCTTTTGTGATGCCTTTTGGTTTGTAAACCTTATCAAATAACTGGGCTTTTTAGACGCTAAAATTAGAAGCAGAATAAATAAATTAAATGGCCGTAGTCAAGGAGTTAGTAAGAAAATAACTACTTTTAACGGGAAAAAGGGTAAAATAGTCAATTGCATAAAATTATATGGCGTATGGCAAAAATAAATGGTGTTTGAAATTATGTTTTTTGATGCTATTTATCTACACGTCTTGTGAACAATCTGATTTTGCAATCAGCACTTGTATGTCATTTAGGTGTTAGAAATTCTCATTTTGCGTTGACCTCAATCTTCCAAAAATAGAATTCCTTTGCCAAAGAGTAAAACTCTGTTTTTGTCTAAACTCCCTTAACAAAATAGGATTTTCATTACAAGTGTAACAAATAGACATATGGATTCGGCTTTTTAACCTATGCTTAAAACGCAAATTCTTATGGTTTATAACTCGTTAAACCAAATAACATCAACAATGGCATGTCATATAGCTACTTTAAAAAGCAAGATGATGGTTTACAATTTTTTTACAAATCTATCATAATCTTTGTTCTTACCAAATAACAAATGGTACGCATTGTCAGACTGAGTTCCAGATGTGGATGCTTGCTGCAATGTAGCCTCTAAAGTGTAGTTCACTTTGACTCTCTCAGTTTCTTCATAAGCATCTGCAGCAGCCATGAACTCAAATTCCTCTTTAGTGCTTTGGATCCCTGCTTCTTCCTCTTGAGCAATCTGCAACTGTTATTGAAGATAAGCAGCATCCTGTTTCCTTGGCTTTACAGTGCAGTTGCTGGCATAATGACCCTCTCCTCGACTTTTGTAACACCTTATCGGATTACCATTGATACCATTACCATTATCCTCAGCCAGTGTTGTTACAACATTTCTATTCCCATACTGATTTGCAATTTCTGGAACAACACTAAGCCCATTCATATTTTCAACATTCTGAATACCCAGATTCTAAATTGCATTTTGGCCAACCCTATTCCCATCATTCTGCACAACATTTTGTCTCACCTAATTTCCAACATTGTCATCAACCATTTGCATTTTGATGTCTTGGCTCGTGTTCATATCCGGTTGTGCAATTTGACTATTGCGGGGAATTAATGAACTTCTTTGGTTGTTGTTT
This sequence comes from Tanacetum coccineum, assembly GCA_026074375.1. Lineage (NCBI taxonomy): Eukaryota > Viridiplantae > Streptophyta > Magnoliopsida > Asterales > Asteraceae > Tanacetum > Tanacetum coccineum. The sequence continues at coordinate 1,502 of BQNB010133762.1, read as the reverse complement.
GTTGGAATGGTATTGACTTTGAATGCTTTAGCCAATAAAGCAAGTGTCGTGTTCATTGCAGTTGTGGGATCTGAACTGTCTTTGGGATTCTGCATTGGTTGTGGCATTTAGTTTGTGTCTTTGGGATTCTGCATTGGTTGTGGCATTTAATATGTGATGATTGATCTAGGTGCAATGGTGTCTAAGTGTTTGCCATTAATGCCAACGAATCATGTGTGTTTGCAAGTCGTTGTGCTATAATAGCATTGATGTCTTCTTGAGTCAACATTACAAAGGTGATGTGAAATGATATGCAAGGATCTTAAGTAGGTAAAGTGATTGTTGTTGTAGATTGAATTCAATTAACGCTCACGGGATTTTACAAGTCTTAGATTTAAACCGAGAAAAAAAATTAAATCTTTCGCGGGATTTTACAAGATCAAGAAAAAGCCGTGTAACAATGATTAATTGTTGTTGAAATTGTTGTTGTAATTGAAGAACTTGAGCTTTTGATAACGATTGTTGAGCTGAAGGACCAACGGTGCAAGAACGGTTAACTTAGGAGGACTAATGGCTGAATTTGAGGTACTAAGGACTAACGGTGAAGTTCAGTTTCAACATGAAGGATTAATAATTCAACAAAAGACTAATGATGAATTGATCTATAAGTCCAAGGGTTGCATGTGTCATTTTTGAATTCTAGTTTAATAATAATAATAATTCCCTCCATATTTTCATCTTCTACGCTTTTTAAAATTGAAATGTAACAGTTTATATTTTAATCTCCCGGGATGGTACGGTTATCATCGGTAGAAAATAAATACACCATGTTGATCGAAAAAGGATCACGATCACAATGGTATAGGTTATAAGTCTCGTAGTTGACCATCACTCGAAACTGAAAAACTCGAAACGACTTAAAACGTGTATAGTCTGCCCTTGTTTTATTGTTAATTCGTTTCCTTTTAAATCTTGATAAATCGGTTCCTTCTAAAGAGTTGTTAGTTCAGTTCTTGAAAGAGAGTTGCGAGTTTGGTTCTTGAAAGAGAGTTGCTAGTTTGGTTCTTGAAAAAGAGTTGCGTATCTGGTTAATGAAGAAGCTGCGAGTTCGGTTAATGAAGAAGTTGCGTATCCGGTTAATGAAGAAGCTGCGAGTTCAGTTAATGAAGAGATGTGAATCCGGTTTATGAAGAGATGCGAATCCGGTGCCTTCAAAGTGTACAAACGTCCTTGCTTTTGTCTTGTCTTCTTTGCTTTTGTTGTCTTGTTCAAGTTGTCTTTATCTTCTAACATAAACAAACAAACTGTCCTTAGAAGCGAGAAATTTAGATCTATGTTTCTTTGTTTCAACCGGTGAGGGCCATAAGGCAAGATAAGCAAACTCAAAAAAATAAGCTTGAAAATAAGCTCAAATAAGCTCAAAAAAAATTGCGTTTAAGGCTGCAAATAAGCTTCTTTAAAGCTTGGTAACGAAGGATTTGTGCTTATTGTTTTGTGAGAGCTTAAAAACCAAAATACTCCCA
>BQNB010133761.1:0-18414 GCA_026074375.1 Tanacetum coccineum | reverse complement strand
GTGCTCGTGTGTGAGTAGCGGTGGTGAGTGGTGGTGGGTTATGTGGTGAGTGGTGGTGGTGGTGGTGGGTTCGGTGGTGGTGGTACCGGAGGTGGTGATGGGTGAGAGATGGTGGTGCTGCTGTAAAAATCGCCAAAGGAGAGTTTTTTTTTTTTCGTTTTGTGGTGCTTCTGTATAACTCAGATCTGTTTTTGGTACGAAGTTTATCCCGGTCGGGTCGGTCCGGTTTCTCGGTTCGTTCCGGTCGGTTCGTATATAATTATTATTTAAAATTATTTTTTATAAAATATATAATCGGTTCGTTTCGGCCGGGTCGGTCCGGTTTCTCGGTTCGTTCCGGTCGGTTCGTATATAATTATTATTTACAATTATTTTTTATAAAATATATAATTATTATTTACAATTATTTTTTATAAAATATATAATCGGTTCGTTTCGGCCGGGTCGGTCCGGTTTCTCGGTTCGTTCCGGTCGGTTCGTATATAATTATTATTTACAATTACTTTTTATAAAATATATAATTATTATTTACATTAGACGTTCAACGGATGAGTCGATATGGTATAGTTGTACATTAAACGTTCAACGGATGAGTCGAGATGCTATGATTATATATTAGACGTTCAACGGATGAGTCGATAGGGTATGGTTATACATTAGACGTTCAACGAATGAGTCGATATGGTATCGTTGTACATTAGACGTTCAACGGATGAGTCGAGATGCTATGGTTATACATTAGACGTTCAACGGATGTGTTGATATGCTATGGTTATACATTAAGTGTTCAACGGATGAGTCGATATGCTATGGTTATACATTAAACGTTCAACGGATGAGTCGAGATGCTATGGTTATACATTAAACGTTCAATGAATGAGTCGATATGGTATCGTTATACATTAGGCGTTCAACGGATGAGTCAATATGGTATCGTTGTACATTAGACGTTCAACGGATGAGTCACGATGCTATGGTTGTACATTAGACGTTCAACGGATGAGTCGATATGGTATCGTTATACATTAGGCGTTCAACGGATGAGTCGATATGGTATCGTTATACATTAGGCGTTCAACGGATGAGTCGATATGGTATCGTTGTACATTAGACGTTCAACGGATGATTCAAGATGCTATGGTTGTACATTAGACGTTCAACAGATAAGTCGAGAAACTATGGTTATACATTAGGCGTTCAACGGATGAGTCGGTATGCTATGGTTATACATTAGGCGTTCAACGGATGATTCAATATGCTATGGTTATACATTACACGTTTAACGGATGAGTCGATATGGTATCGTTGTACATTAGACGTTCAATAGATGAGTCAAGATGCTATGGTTATACATTAGGCGTTCAACGGATGAATCGGTATGCTATGGTTATACATTAGGCGTTCAACGGATAAGTCAATATGCTATTGTTATACATTAGGTGTTTAATGGATGAGTCGATATGGTATCATTGTACATTAGACGTTCAACGGATGAGTCGAGGCTCAAGACTCGGTTAACAAAAATAAGCGCTTCGCGAGTGGCAACCCATGCTATCCTAATATAATTATAATAGTAGTAATGAATAAGTGTGTTGTGAGGAGGCTCACCTCTTCCTTTCTCGTGTTTAGTGGTTTTTGTTGTATGTCCAGGATTGCCTCGGATTATGAAGCCTCTCATGCTCGTGGTTTTATCCTTCGTTCACTCGAGCTTCAATCTTTCGCATAATTATGGGAATCCAATATCCTAATCTTATCGACTAACGTTTATCTTTGTGCATACTTAATAAAAGGCCTTAGATTACGTAGAGACCCTTCTTAAAACAATGAGGACAATGTTCAATTCTAGTATGGGGGGGTCTATCGATTTGATTGTGCCTGCAGTCGTTGTTTTCACGAAATCCTGTTTTTACCACTAAAATACCAAAAAATGAAAAAATTTAAAAATTTTCAAAAATAAAATAAGTGTTTTATCATAATGTTGACTTTCCTGCTGGGTAGAATAAGAATAAACTTTGACTCGATCGAGCGTGGTGAACTCTTAGCTTTGTCCCTTAACCGTTATAAACTTGACTAAGCATTCGCGGATCTTTTTATTAAAGATCTTAAAATATGCGAAGATGAGAATATGATTAGAGTTAAATTAATGAGTTAGATGCTAAGCAAAGGATTAATTGGAATCTGTAGAGCTCATAAGTGTAAAGTTTGTGGCTTTTTTTTTTCTCTTTTCTCCATGAAGTAACTTCTAATCGGCTAATGAAGATCTTGCTCTTTTTTTTTTTTCGAAAATTTAAACATAAATCAAACGAATTTTTATGAGTATGCGTCGATAACAAAATTTGTATTTATCTTAGTTTTTTCAAATTAATACTTTAAATTTTTCTAAAAAGAATTTTTTCTCTTTCCTATATCGAGGTAATATAAAGTGCAAAAAAAAAAATGAAAAATGAGGTAATAATAATAATAATCAAATGACCGTCTGGGCTAATAAAAGTATACAGCATCTTGCCGGCTTCCTAAAAACCGATGTTGCAGTCTTCTAAATAATACAACATAGTAAGAAAAATCCCGACTGATAAAAGTTTGCGCATCTTTCCCAGTCTCACAACCGTTTTGCTAATCCTTCAAAAAGTTCGAGGGATTTCCTTCGTTTAAAGTATTTATAATTATATTAAGTGAAATATATTGATTTAATAAATCTAGGGAAAATCCGCTTTTTCTTAAATTTAAATATGCAATTTTGAACCAAGACCTATATCACTTGAAACTTGTGATTTTTTTCTAAATGAATTGTTTAATTTAACAGGAAGCCTAGAATAGTTTTTGAAACCCGAAGGTCCGTGAGGTTCCGCTCCTATTCCTCTTGAGGGTGTCAAAAGCCAGTTCACCTAAGCCGGTCTTGGCTGGGATGTGCAGAAAAAAAGGTCGCTAGCTACTATGGAATGATCTTGGTCACACCCCCCAATGCTAAAATGCGAGGGGGAGCGTAAACAAGAATGGATAACAATCACAACACTTATGGAGTCAATGATAGAGAAACGTAAGAATGACAACTAAAGTAAAGTAAAGAGACAAAGTGTCATAAAAAAACAATACCCAAACCTAGAAACGGTGGTCTTTAATTAATGATAAAGATGCCTCCTCAATAAATGACCATTGCAAAACAAATCCAAACAAGTCATAGCAAACGCATTGTATTCAAACAGAAAGCATAAATAAACTCCAAGCATACAAAAGGTCTCTTCAAGCCACTATTCCTACACTATCTTAGCACCATAAGCTCACCTGAAAATGATGCTTAAAAGGTCTACATAAAAAAAGCGAGAATCATAGTGTTTTACGACATAACAAAAATATCCTAAAAATAAACTTTTAATTAGCCGCTCCGCTGCAATTACCTAAACAATCATTACAACAATTAACAACAACAGGGACGGAACGTGCCCCACGATCCACATATCATAGCAAACTACTATGTGCGCTACATTGCCTCATATTATCTCACAGCAAAGTCTTAACCACCTGTCACCAGACACACCTCGTTTTGGCATATAGGATCACAATTACCAAACATATCATATCGCAACACAACGGGACGGAACGTGCCCACGATCCAATACACATAACTACAACAAGCTTAAAAACATTTTAACACGACAACAAGCATCATTCTCACCTCAAAATAACATGAGAAAAAGGGGCTATGAAACTCACCTTTGCTTAGCTTTGCCATAAAGATTCCAAAAATAGCTTCACAAACAAACAGCACAAATCAATACTATAAAATCCACGTGTTACACGCTACTAAGCCAAAATCTTAATGCACATGTAAAAATTATATGATGAATGTATAAGGTGTTTTATTAACCTCATGGGTCACCCCGACACCATACCCAACTTAAACCACTTCATTAACAAGTTTCACTAGTTAGTCACAATTTGTTCAAAAACCTGAAGAATTTATTAAAAACGTGACTTAACTACTCAAAACCTCTACTATACACTGGGACATACATATTCTCATAACTCCAAAAATCGATCCTATGTTTCATTTTATACTAATTAACTACCTCATTATTCCCAAAGCCATTACAAATGCACAAGTACTCTTAAGAAAATCAAACTTTAAAAACAGTCCTAATTCGGATCTGGTTGCACACTAAAAAGTTTGGACTTAAAAATCATACTTAGACTCCAAATCAGAAGCTCTCCTTTGGGGGATTTATAATAGACACATAGAAACAAACTCCTATATAAGGGCTAAGCTAAATTCGAATTTTAAGTGGGGGTTTTATACCTCGTAATCTGACCTAAATCTGACCCGTATTTACTACTTTGACAACTTTTCTTACAACCAACGTTTGAATGACTTTCCGACCTCAAAAAACTTCGAGGCCGGATGTTCTGAAAACTAGACTCACTGAGCTATGTTATAGAGTCCAATAAGAAAACATTGACCAAAAGCTATACCATCAGTGAGATATAAAGGTCCCGAAACACAACACAAAACCTAATTCTGAGCCGTGAACCCACTCAAATCCAAATCAAATTCTTCTAACACGCGAATTAAATTTAAAACCAATAACATCCATAAGCTTCTAATTAAAACCTAATCATTATAACATGATTATTATATCATTAATTACTGATCTTAATGAACCCTAATTATCCACCATATTAATTATTACATGATTAAAGATCTAATAACAACAAGGATTAATTAAAACTTACCTTTAGAAGCTTGATTTCTTCACAAAAGCAAAAACCCTATTTTTCCTCCTCTTTTCTCTCTTGTTCGACCGGTTCTACAAAGGGGGAGGGTTTGGGATTTTATTTTGTATTTATAAGCCCCCAATTAATTATAGATAAGATCTAATTAGAGTTTATTTTTTTTAAACTCCTTTTTTTCTTTTCTTTCCCTTATCCGGCCGAATGGCATCTTTTCCTTTTTTTTTATTAATTAATTACTTAATTATTAACAGAATACCATAAGTTTTAAGAATAAAAACCCTAAGCTTATTTGCGCATAACTTTTTTGGCATAAACGCAATTTACTAGAATTTTTAAAATAAATTACCTTTTCATTTTTATTAACCCTAACATTCAAAAATATATTTCATTTCTTTCCATATCCTTATACCGCAAAACTTAATCTCATCCTTAACAATTACTAACCACATAAATACATATACGTAAAATACTTACACAAAATAACGCGAAAACCAAGCCCGCTTCAATCACCAAAATTATTTCCTTCCTTGTCACTAAAAAGAACGAAATGAACTCCACAAAATCCAACACAAATCCAATCCAATGAGGCAATCCCACGGCACAATGATTGATTTAATCAAATCTCACATAAACCCACCAAAACACCAAAGACGCACGTAAACCACTTATAACACATATCCCAGACGATTGCAACATATCCTAAGTCGACACTAATAATTTTGACTACCTTTTTTAAGTCATGGTTGTCACAGTAACGCACATCCTTTTATGAAAATCTCGTCCCGAATTTAACCAAGCCGATTCATCATTCGCTCAACGAACAACGTGACGTACTTAGACTTCATATATCTTCTTCGCGTTCCCCAAGTAAACTCAGTCACGCATTTAGAATGTCCAATGAACTTTCACAAAGCGATACACAGACTACGGTTATAAATCTCTTAATATCACGGTCCATAATTCTACAGGTTCTCTTCAACAAAACGAAAGTTTTTGTCAAACCTTAATCCGTCCAATATGCACATGTCAAACAAGCAATCCGCCAAACACTTCTTTAGTTTGACACAGAATGAAATGTGTCCATGTATACAGCTACTCAATTGCCTCAGGCAATCTCAATGGATAAGTCTACAGGACCAACTCATTTAAGAATCTCAAATGGCCCTACATACCTTGGTGCCAACTTACCATTTTCCCAAAGCGAATTACACCTTTCCAAGGTGACACTTTTTTAACATAACCCGATCTCCTACTTCAAACTCTAACGGTTTGCGTCTATTATCAGCATAGCTCTTTTTGACGATCTTTCTTGGCCCGGCTTTGAGCTTCTCTTTTAATCAAAACCAACTTTATATCAGTCGTCTCATTGAACCTACTCAAGTCCAATCAAACTACTTTCAGACCAAACTCAGCCCATAAAACAGGCGACCTAACACTTCCATCCATACATGCCTTCAAACGGAGTCACATCTATATGCTCGATGATATTATTATTGTAGGAAAAACTCACTAACGATAGATAAACATCCCATTCTATCTACCACCGTGAAATCAATTACACATGCTCTAATTAGCATATCCTCTAGAGGTCTGGAGATTCGTACGCTCACTTTGACCATTGGTACGCGAACCATTGGGGAAGATGTTAACCCCCCCGAAACTTCCCAATATCCAACCTCATCCCTAAAGCATTTTGTACAGTCTACCAGCACCGCGAATTAAACCGTCCTTCTCTATCTGAAATAATTAACACAGGAACTCCATGTTGAGCGACTATTTCGTCGACGTAAATCCTTGCCAATCTTTCCGTACTATAGTCTTCTCTTATAGCCAGAAAATGAGCCGACTTAGTCAGTCTATCAACTATGACCCAAATCGTGTCATGCCCATTCTTTGACCTAGGTTGCTTAGTGATAAAATCCATAGTGATCTTATCCCACTTCCATTTTAGTATCTCAGGTTGTTGCAATAATCTCGAAGGCCTTTGGTGCTCTGCCTTTACTTTAGAACATGTTAAACACTTACTAACATATGTAGCAATGTCTCTCTTCATTCTTGGCCACCAATACATATCTCGTAGATCATAATACTATCATATATCGCTCCAAGATGTACAGAATAAACTTAGACTATAGGCTCGCCATGATGTAATCCTTACATACCAACCAAAGGAACCCATATACGATCCAAAAAGTATAGACTTCCATCATCTCTCTTTTCCATTGTTGCTCCAACCCATTTAAAAATCTCTTCGCTAAGCAAATTTACCTGTGCTCCAACGCTTCCTTTGAGCCGCCAAATCAACACCTTCAATTCCAGATTGAATGCGCATTGCCATAGCGCGAACGATTTCTATACTTTAACACGTTCTTTACCATTAAGGCAATCCGCCACCCGACATATCGCCTTACCAAGATGGTATCGGAATCTCACACTCCATAGTCACTTAAACAGCTCAATCCATCTCCTTTGAACGCAATTCAAATCCTTCAGATCAAATATGAGCTGAAGACTCTTAAGATCCGTGTAGGATATAACAACTCTTTGTCCATAAAGAAAATGTCTCACAATCCTTAAGCGTAAACACAACCGCAACCAAACCTAAGTCATGTGTAGTGTAATTTTTCTCATGAATCTTCAATTGTCTAGATGCATAGGCAATTACCTTGTCTCTTTGCATCAACACACATCCCAATCCTTGATTAGACGCATCACAGTAAACTACGAATCTTCCACTCCATCGGTAGAGACAAAACTGGCGCATCGCATAAATTATTCTTCAAGGTCTGAAATGCCGCTTCTTTTGCATTTACCACCGCCCTCACTCAACTTTTGGTTTTTTTGAGTTAAACGAGGATGAGAGGTTTGCAAATCTCTTGGAGAAATTCCGCGATAAAAACGTCGATAATAACCAGCCAGCCCTAGAAACGATCTAACTTCAGATGGTGTAGTAGGGGCCTTCCAGTTCTTCACTGCTTCGATCTTACTCGGGTCAACATGAATACCACTTTGATTCAACCACGGTGACCAAAAAAATGCATCTCTTATAGCCAAAATTCACAAACTTAGGAGAATTTGCGTACAACTTCACCCTTTTGACAACAACTCTAAAACATTGATTTATAGAACCTTGAGATCCTCCTTCGCTCTTGAATATATCAAGGATGTCAAGCGATGAATAACGATAACCAACTTATCCAAATAGGTTTACAAACTCGCATCATCAACCATAAAATAGTCGGCGCATTGGTCAAGTCTGAAAGCATAACAGTAAATCCTACAAAAAGCCCATACCCTTTCAATAACGCCCATCTTCGAATATCTCTTCATGCACTCCTAAAGCTGGTGATAACCATATCAAAGATTATCATAGAAAAATAACGCGCACCTTTGCAATTGATCAAAGTAAGTCCTCCAATCCCTCGAAAGAGGGTAACGATTCTTCACTGGTTAGCTTGTTCATTCATGATAGTCCAAGTACACATACTGCATAGATCCATCCCTTCAACTTTCACAAATAACACAGGTGCTCCCCATGGAGAATGACTAGGTCGTATGAAACCCTTGTCTTGCAGCTCCTTCAGCTGTTCAGACAATTCTTGCATCTCCGAGGGCGCTAAACGACAGGGAGACTTCGCAACAGGCGTCGCTCCAGGAATTAATTCGATACGAAACTCAACTTGTCGTTGCAGTGGTAATCCTTTCAAAAGTCATCAATCCCGGAATCCCTTGGACAAGATTCCTCGGACCCACAGAAATATCACTAATCTTAGGTTCGTCCAATTTTGCATTCTTCAATGCCTTAGTTTATTCTTTGACACATTCTCCATGAACTCTCAGTATCTCATCATCCACTAAGGGAATTTCTACTACTTTCTCGTGACATACTATCACGGCCTTATTGTGGGACAACCAGTCCATTCCTACTATCACATCAAAACTACTGTGCCCTAAAGGTATCAAATCTATAGTAAATAGGAAGAACATAGTTCTCTGTTTACAACCACGGATAATCCTCCATCAACTTTCACACTTTCTTCATCACTATCTCTATCACATATCCAGGATTTGCTATAACAATGGTTTCATATAATTATAAGGCGCAAATTTAGTAGAGATAAAACTAAAATCAGCTCCAGAATCAAATAGAACAGTAGCAAAATGATCATTTAGAGAAAAAGTACCCGTGACAACGCTTGAATCCTTGAAAGCCTCTGCCGCATTCATGCTTGCATTGTATGCTCTTCCTCTAACTTGATTCCCACCACCACGATCATTACGACGCCATCCCAAAGCTAGCTGATTCCCAGATTGTCTAGATTCATCTACTCTCGGATTTAAAACTGGGATAAAATTTCCTGAAGGTGAGTTAGGGTCACCACACTCGTAACATGCTCTTTGGTTAGGCCTTGCATCAACGGCATTCACAGGTACTGCCGGTATTGCAGGTGAACGACAATCTCTCGCAAAATGGCCGGGCCTCCGGTAATTAAAACATACCTTACAATTAGCCTTCTCATGATGATGTGTACGGCATTTAGCACACCAGGGTTGCGAACCAGCATACCCCTATCTTGATGGAGCCACCGCCACAAAGTTAGTACCTCCTTTTTGCCTTCTTTATATCCCTTCCAGATCTACGAACCTTAGCAGGTTCATCCACACTCCTTTCTCTTCTCACGAGCCCTTAGTTAGGCATTCCATTGCATAACCGCATCATCATTCAATATCCCAACTTCAGTATTGCAATTTGGAAATATTTAGCTGGTTTTGAGTTTGCCTTGAGCAATTTCCTTTGAATCTCAGGCCAATCTAGCCTATATACCTCTTAATCCTACAAGACTCAGGTGTAAACAAAATAGGGGAACCAATTTGGCTAACCTCCTGGAATCGATTCCGTATACCCAACCATGATTAGCTCCAATTCATCTTGTGATTTCCAGAACTCATTTTCCTAGTCTTTTCCAATCTCATTACTCCGGGCAAACTCTCCGTACTAGTAAGCCATGAAAAAATTTCCAAGACTTACATTTCGCTTCTTCTATCCTCATGAATGGTACTTGAGTATTCTACTAATTCAAAAGCTTTGTTCACCAAGAACTAGCGACATACCTCACCTTTGGTACTACAGCACAAACCACAATTACAATTACAGTTCCATCCTCTCTATCCAACGCGTTAAGTACAAACTACAACCACCCTTCCCACTCATACTCCTTTTATTGGGTTACAAGACATAAAAGACTTGTAGGTACACCCATTTATGTTGTTTCCCATATCCACATTGCCACCATTGTCACCATTAAACCAATAACCATTGTTCATGAATAGCATTGACATTAGCAGTCACTTGATTAACTATTTCAGGTAAGAGGTTTTGCAGTTGCTGCGCAAGAAGAGTCGCAATGTCAGGAGGGTTTTCACCATCCTCTACCAGTAGCAACGACGTGATGCATTTTCTAAATCGAAGAATACATCTAACGTTAGGACACAACCCTACCAACAGACATCTATACAATACTTATACATACAATCATAACACCAACAATCACCTTAATTTAATCCATGCAATCATACTTGTAAGTTTACTTGTGTTGTGGTGCATGTATAATTATGTTGGCCACCATAATTATAGATGCCCCTTACACGCATGTACTCACTCCTATGAAAATACTTCATGCACATAACCTAACACATTGCACATATGATCATCACACAATATCACACAATAGGAGGAATAATCCTAAATACTTAAGCCTTATTATTAAAATACTTGAATAATATTCGACACTAAAATAACATCTCGAACAATGGCTTCAAACGCCTACTAAAACAAAACGAATGACAAGGATGAACATGACATAAACAAAAGACGATACTAAACAATTGCTCAAGCTTCACTCCTTCAGTATCATTGATCTTCCCATTTCAAAACGGTGTGGTGGTACAATTACTTTCAGAAGAATCACTATCTGAGTCGGCTTCCTTCTTCCTCACTCAGCCATTTTATTTGTTTTCCCCAGACTGAGGAATCCTATTGGGGTGCAAACCCAGTCTTAGCATACACAGCTTATTTTCCATGAGATCTACAAATCCATATAAGTTATATTAAGGCTTAGGTATCTTCAACTTCTAATCCTTCAATGATAATGAGAAATCGTCGCCTCCAAAGTGGGTAACAGTTACCATCTTGTAGCAATTACCTTAGTCACATATCGTCCTCAGACTATATTTCCTTACCAAAATCTTAACCAATCAACTCTCCCTTCAAATTTCTACATGAAATCATAAAAGCATGGACTCGGATATCTGCGGTTAGTCCTCTTCCTTCCCTCCTACCCCCACTCTCCTACAACCAGTTGGCAACGGCAATATTCCAACAGTAACGCTAGGATGCCTAGGAGCAGACATACTAAACTACGATAGACAACATAAACATAATACTATCAGGATACGGATCACAAGATATGAAGGAAAAACTCAACTTATATATATAATAAAATAGATATATATATTATAGTATAATAACTTCAATGAAATTTTAGGGGTAAATAAGCATAATAGGTATAAAGCTATACATATAAGCCCTAAATGCATCTATATGAGGGACCCTTAAGCTATAGTCTAAACAAAGGCTCAACCATAAGTTCTCTAAAACCAATGTCTCTGATACCAATCGGCACAAAACACTCCGCCAAGGAGCGGAAATCGCAGAGGCGTACACAAGAATGGAAACAGCACAACACATGGTGTCTATATAGAGAAAACTAAAATGAAAACTAAAGTAAAGCAAAGAACAAGTGTCATAACAATACCCAAAAACCAAACTGTGGTTGTCTTTATTAATGAGAAAGAGGCTCGTCAATAAATGAACATTGCAAAATATAATCCAAACCATTCATTTAGCAAAACGCAATAATCAAACAAAAGAAAAGCATAAATAAACTCCAATCATCATACGTCTCCTTCCTAGTCATTTTTTGCTCTATCTTAAGCACTAATAAGCTCACCTGAAAATGATGCTTAAAATGTACCAACATAAAGTTGAGCGAGAATCATAGGTGTTTACGACATACAACAAATATCCGCAAAATAAACTATCAATTTACCGCTGCAAATTACCAAAACAATTCATGACAACAATTAACAACAACAACAGACGGAACGTGCCACACGATCCACAAAATCATATACACAAACATATGTGTGCTACATTGCCTCAATATTAGCTCACACAGTCTTACCACAGCCAGCCGTCACACCTTGTTTATCATATTGGGATCCACAATACCAAACATATCATATCGCAACACAACGGGACGGAACGTGCCCACGATCCAATACACATAACTACAACAAGCTTAAAAACATTTTAACACGACAACAAGCATCATTCTCACCCCAAAATAACATGAGAAAAAGGGGCTATGAAACTCACATTTGCTTAGCTTTCCAAAAGATTCCAACAATAAGCTTCACAAACAACTAGCACAAATCTATACAACAAAATAACTCGTGTTACACGCTACTAAGCCAAAAGCTTAATGCACATGTAACAATCATATGATGGATGTCTAAGGTGTTTTATTAACCCCATGGGTCACCCCGACACCATACCCAACTTAAAACCTCTCATTAACAAAGATTCATCACTAGTTCGTCATAATTTGTACCAAAACTACAGAATTTTAACGTGACTTAACGTACTCAAAACCTCTACTTACTGACCTCCATAATTCATACCAAAAATCACCTATGTTCATTTATGAGTATATTAACTACCTCATGATTCCCAAGATCCATTTACATGCACAAGTACTCCTAAGAAAATCAAACTTCAAAACAGTCCTAATTCGGATCTGATTGCACACTAAAAAGTTTGGACTTAAAAATCATACTTAGACTCCAAATCAGAAGCTCTCCTTTGGGGGATTTCTAATAGACACATAGAAATAAACTCCTGTAGAAGGGCTAAGCTAAATTCGAATTTTAAGTGGGGGTTTTATACCTCGTAATCTGACCTAAATCTGACCCGTATTTACTGCTTTGACAACTTTTCTTACAACACCACTTTGAATGACTTCCCCTACCAAAAAACCGTCGAGGCAAGATGTTATGAAAACTAGACTCGCTCTTGCTCTAAACGGTACTAGAGAAAACGGGAAAAAAAAAAACATTGACAAAAGCTATTACCATCATTGATATAATTGCTGAACAAACACAGCCCTAATTCTCCTCAATCAAATCAAATTTAACCGAATTAAGTGTTAATAAAACCATTACATCCAATAAGCTTTCTAATTAAACCCAAATAATATAAAACATGATTATTAATATCGTAATTACTAGATCTTAAATGAACCCTAATTAATCCACCATATTTAATTATTACAATGATTGAAAGATTAATTCTAACAAGATTAATAAAAACTTACCTTAGAGCTTGATTTCTTCACAAAAGCAAAACCCTAATTTTCCTCCGCTTTTCACTCATGTACGACCGGTTTTCACACAGGGTGGGGGGGTGTGTGGGATTTTAATTTTGTATTTATAGCCCCCCAATTAATTAATAAGTCAGATCTAATTAGAGTTTGTTTCCTTTTAAAACTCCTTTTTTTTCCTTTCTTTCCCTTATCCGGCCGAATGGCATCTTTTCCTTATTTTATAAATTCTTTTTATTAAAGGAATTTTCTCTATATCGTGGTAATGTAAAGTGTAAAAAATGGTGTGAAAAATGAAAAATAAGATAATAATATTAAAAAAACTGTGGGCTAATAAAAGTTTACTACATCTTGTCGGCTCACAACTGATGTTGCAGTCTTCTAAATAAGGAACATAGTAATTATCCGAGACTGATAAAAGTTTGCTGCATCTTGCCGGCTCACAACCGATGTTGTAGCCTTCAAAAAGGTCGAGGATTTCCTTCGTTTAAAGGATGTATAATTATATTAAGTATAATATATGTTATTTAATAAATATAGGGAAAATCTCTTTTTCTTAAATTTAAATATGCTTTTGAACTAAGACTATTTCTTTTAAGTTGTGGTTTTTCTAAATAAATTTAACGGGAAATCCAAGGGTTTTGAAACCGAAGGTCCGTGAGTCTCGATACTAGTCTCTGTGGGGTGTCAAAAGCCTGGTCACTTAGCCGCAAGGTTGGGATGTGCCGAGACGAAAGTCGCTACATGGGATGATCTCGCTTTCAAATTCATTACTTTTGGGTGGAACGTGAAGCATAGAAATTTTGCAAAACGTTTGATCTATGGTTGAAATTCGAAATAGCACATTCACCTAAGATATAATAATTTTCAGGAGTGAAAAGCTTACAAATTGCAAATATGAGTAGTGTTAGCATCTTAACTTATGTTTAACGGTGATTTCGTTTTTAAGCTTGGTTTGGGACAAGTGAAAAGTCGAGAACGATGAATTTATCCTTTTTGGGCATTTTAGGATTGAAGTGCTTCTTGTTCTATGACCCTAAAAGTTATGAAAATAATGAAAGTCATACATGTTAGTTGCCTAAGAAAAGTATAAAAAATGAGAAAAAGGAAAAATACAAAAAAATATGTGTAGTAGTTAGTGTAGATTTATAAAAATGGTCAAAACGGGGCTTTTCAAAGCTATTGATTCTTTAATTCCCCTTGATGAACACTTAGCTACTTTTCGAGGTAATTAGTCGAGGGGGATTGAGATTCTTGGTTTTCTAAAGTGTTTACTTATGGCATTGCGTGAGGACACGACAATAGTTTAGTATGGGGGATTTTGGTATGTGTTTAATTACACATATCTTTTACCTATAAAAACGAGCTAAAATGACCAATAATAACCAAAAACGGACATAAAATGCCAAATATATGCTTGTTTTGCTTATTATACTGTGCATGTATCGGATATTCACTAAAGGACAAAAACAAAGCCAAAACCGACAAAACCAAGCACGAGATTAGAAAGAAAGCAAAAAGTTAAAGTCAACAAGTTAAAGACAAAGCCAAAAATAAAGAAATTTTAAATGGACCAACCCGCACCCATCTAATGGGCCGGGTCAGCGCATTAATCATCAATCATAAGCCTTTAAGCCTTTATGAAAAGCCCAAATCCCATTTAAATAAGAACCGGCCCAAACCAATCAATATAAGCCTAACAAAGCCCAAACCCTTTAACAACCGTTAGCCAACTCCCCTTTATAGTTTTACAATGTTAGTCCTTAAGGACTAAGATGGTTAGTCCTTACACCCTAACCCTATTACCCTTTACCCTGCCCCAGTTAAATATAAACCCTAAACCTTAACCCGCTATTTTTTTACTATTCATCCTCCCTCCTTACTTTTACCCTGAACCTGACAAAAACCCTAGCAAACCCTCTTGTCCTCATTCTATAGAAGTTGACAAAATGATTTCCATGGTGGCAATCCTATGATAAGTGATTGGATGATGGGACAAGGACAATTAATCAAGGGCCAAGATTGCAAGGCTTGGTGAACAAGATAAATGGATGGCTATGATGAAGACTTCGAGCTCACTCACACAAGAAACACACCTATAAGGGCTCAAACGGCTATATAAGTGTGTGTTTTTTCACACAGTAGGGCATCTAGTGTAAGATAGTTTAGGAGTAGTGTAGTTTTTTTTAAAACTTATTTACAGCTTATTTGTTTTTACTTATTGTATTTTAAATTTCAAGCATTGTAATCTTTTAATGTTTAATAAAAATTTTAGTTTTTAATGTTTCATGTTAACCTGTTTTACTCTTATGCACTTTATGATAAAATTGGTTCCAAGTCATTTTTATAAGTTCTTAAAGCTTTTAAAACTCACTAATACTCAGTTAAGCTTGTCAATAGCTTAACTGAGTTTTCTGTTTCATACACTCAAAACTTTGGTTTAAGCTTTTGGATGATAAGCCAGTCATGGAAGGGCTTATGGGTTTGGATTCAGCTTATTGACAACAAGCTGAATCCCTAGAGCTTTTAGGAATTTCTTTTAAGTCCTTATTTTCGCAAAGGGAAAAGGTTAGCTTCATTTTCCATTTTTGCTTATTTTTATGTCATTTGCTTATTACTGCTTATGTCTGCTTATTTCAATCTTATTATTGCTTATTCTAGCTTAATCTGTCTTTATAAATGCTTTTCTTGTTTATGTTATAGCTTAAAAGTCCTTTGTTTGAATTTTTATATATAAACTGTTTGAAATTACCTTTAACAGCTTATTATGTTTACTTATTGTCTTGTGCTTATTTACTTGAGTTAATTGCTTAAATGTTCTTACAACTTATTGTCTTATGCTTATTTACTTGAGTTAATTGCTTAAATGTTCTTTACATTGTTTATGCTCAATCTATTTTTACTTTCTATAAGATTTCATAATATGTTTTAAGCTAAAATGAGTTTCAAAAATTTAAAGGAGTGTTTGGCATAACAGCACTAACATGAGTTAGTGTTGTCTTGAGCACTCTTGATTCATAAATCCAACTGAGATAGGTTTATTAGTGGTTATTTAATCTGTTTTATAAAAGTTTTAAAGTTTCAAAGTCAGTTTTTAGGTTTTAGCTAGTTATGTTTTCAATCTGTGATGTCTTACTATGCTTAATGAATAGATCTTGGTTTACTACTTTAAAAAGATGTTTTCATGTGTTGGTCATGTTAAGTCTTGGTTAAATTCTGTCATAAGTCTTTTAGTTTCAGTTTTAAAATGCTACCAATTCAGTTTTTCACAACCAAATTAAAGTTAGTTCTAGTTAGATTTAAGCCTCTAAATTGATAGCATAGATTGTTTATAGTTTAAAGGTATCTTGTTTAGCTTATTAAATGTTTTTCAGCTTATTTGCTTGCTTAAAATTAGGCCTGCAATTGTTAAATTTTGTCTTAAAGTTAAAACCAAAACACTTGCTTTTCAATCCAAACTGCACTTTTCATGAGCTTATTCCAGCTTATTTAGTTGTTCATGTTGCCTGAATTTTGATTATTTGAATGCTCACTAGTACTAGCTTATTAGCTTTTCAATTTTTAGCCTGTAGCTTGTGCATTAAGACCCTTAAATTTAGCTTAGAAAGTAGCTTCTTAATCTGTCTTTATTTACAGAATTGTCATTAATTTGCTTATTTTTCTAGTTCTGTGTTTATTACTTATTCATTTGTGCTTATTTTGGTCTGCATTTGCTTATTAAGTATGTTTAAGTATGTTAGAAGCTTGTTAGTTGAGTTGTAGCTTATTTTGAGCTTATTTTCTAAGTCCCAAGTTTTAAAGTTCAAGTGTTAAGTTTTTTAGTGAATCTGCTTATTTGATTTTTCTTGCCTTTATTTTTTTAGATTTAGCTTATTCCTGTTCTTAGTAGCTTAATAAGTTTAGCTAGGTTTCTTTTTTGCTTATTAGGTCTTTAGGTTGCTTATTCAGTTTCAAATGTGTCAAACAGTTAGCCCTTATATCACTTAGTCTAAAAAAGCAATCTGTCACTTTTCTTTTAGCTTATTACTAGCTTATTTTCAGTTTTCATAGTTTTAAAAAGTTCTTATTTTCAGTTGGTTTTTAAGATTTTCACAAAAAATTTCCAAACAAAATGTTTATAGAAATAGAATCCCAAATCAAAAATTTGAATCATTCAAACACACAATCACGAACTTAAACTCGATTCTCAATTCACACTTCGTCGGGAAACGACCCGGGAAGGTTTTTTTTGGGATTTTACTTTGGTCAAAAGTAATTTTCCTTCTTAAAAACCTTATGGAATACTTACTACTCTCTCTTCTTAATTGATATTTTGGTTATATATATACTTATTACTATACTATTATTGACATCGTCCTTATATATACTAAATGATCGAATCAATTTTTGGCGTCGTTGCCGGGGATAGGAGGTGTGTGCGATTATCAAGTTACGTTTAAAGATTAGTGTTTGAAGACCCTTCCCTGTGAAGTTATCGCTTTCATTTGTGAATATTTTCTTTTTATCAAGTAATCAAAAATACCAAAAAAATCAAAAAACAACAAAATCAACCGTTAACATGAAACAAAATCAACCGTTGTGGAAGACTTGGTAAAGTTTGTGGAAAATTATCAAAGTTTTGATTGAAACACGGGTTCTAATTGTAGACAAACGGGATTTGAGGTGGAAAATCGTAACCATAATGAGCATCGTTTCCACAAAACTCACAAGAATACGTCTCGTACTAGGGCTGGTTATACGAAGACATGTCGAAGAATTAAACAAATAAGAGAGTAAAAAGATAAGAATTAAACGAATAAGAGGATAGAGACACAACGGTTGATTTTGTTGTTTTTCGATTTTTTGGTATTTTTGAAGCTGACAAAAAGAAAATATTCACAAATGAAAGCGATAACTTCACGGGGAAGGGTCTTCAAACACCAATCTTCAAACGTAACTTGATAATCGCACACACCTCCTATCCCCGGCAACGACGCCAAAAATTGATTCGATCCTTTAGTATATATAAGGACGATGTCAATAATAGTATAGTAATAAGTATATATATAACCAGAATATCAATTAAGAAGAGAGAGTAGTAAGTATTCCGTAAGGTTTTTAAAAAGGAAAATTACTTTCGACCAAAGTAAAATCTAAAAAAAACCTTCCCGGGTCGTTTCCCGCCGAGGTGTGAATTGAGAATCGAGTTTAAGTTCGTGATCGCGTGTTTGAATGATTCAAATTTTTGATTTGGGATTCTATTTCT
>BQNB010133760.1:7607-18414 GCA_026074375.1 Tanacetum coccineum | reverse complement strand
CGTGCATAATCACAATCCTCAAGTCGCCATAACATGGTAACCAACTCCTGCCATTGAAGCATAGAGTTCCATCCGCACGCGGTTCTAACTTCTATGTTTTAACTTTCTTCGGATCCTTAGCATTTTCAAGTAACATGCCTCCAACATCTTCGTTCTTGATGTTCTTTGGTTTTCGTGCTTCAGTCTAAGCATTCAAGATTTGTTTGGGAAGTTCCAAGCCAATATCGTCAATAACGTTTGCGTCTCTCTCCTTCTTGCTTAGAGCATCAGCAACAACGTTTGCCTTTCCTCGATGATATCGAATCTCACAATCGTAATCACTGAGTAACTCCAACCAACGTCGTTACCTTATGTTCAACTCTTTCTGATTAAGAATGTGTTGTAGACTCTTATGATCAGCGAACACCGTGCACTTGGTTCCATACAGGTAGTGTCTCCAAATCTTGAGAGCGAACACTACTGCTCCTAGTTCCAAATCATGAGTTGTATAGTTCTTCTCATGAATCTTCAGTTGGCGTGATGAATAAACAATCACCTTTTCCCTTTGCATTAACACAGCGCCCAAACCCTTCTTTGAAGCATCGCAGTATGCGATAAAATCTTCGCTTCCTTCAGGTAAGGCCAAGATTGGTGCACTGCATAACTTCTGCTTTAACAGTTAAAAAGCTGCTTCTTATTTATCACCCCACTCAAACTTGACCTTCTTCTGGGTGAGCTTGGTCATCGGTTTGGCGATCTTTGAAAATCCTTCGATGAATCTTCGGTAATACCCAGCAAGACCTAAGAATTGGTGAATCTCCATTGGCATCTTAGGGGATTCCCAGTCCTTTATGGATTCGATTTTGGCGGGGTCTACGTGAATGCCTTGACTATCAATCACGTGGCCGAGAAATTGTACCTTAGGAATCCAAAATTCACATTTAGAGAACTTAGCATACAACTTCTCTTTCTTAAGCAATTCCAAAACTGCCTTAAGATGTTCTTCATGCTCCTTCTTGTTCTTGGAGTAGATAAGGATATCGTCAATAAAGACAATCACAAATTTATCCAAAAATGGCTTGCACACGCGGTTCATGAGATCCATAAATACCGCTGGTGCGTTCGTCAAGCCAAATGGCATAACTTGGAACTCGTAATGACCATACCGAGTTCTGAATGCCGTTTTTGGAATATCCTCTTCCCGTACTCGAAGCTGGTGATAACCTGATCGCAGGTCTATCTTAGAATAAACACTGGATCCTTGTAGTTGATCAAACAAATCGTCGATCCTTGGGAGTGGATAACGATTCTTCACTGTCAGCTTGTTTAGTTCCCGATAGTCGATGCACATTCAAAACGATCCATCCTTCTTTTTGACAAACAAGACCGGAGCTCCCCAAGGTGAGGAACTGGGTCTTATAAAGCCCTTGTCAGATAGTTCTTTCAGTTGCTCTGACAACTCTTTCATTTCAGAAGGTGCCAATCGATAAGGTGCCCGGGCTACAGGTGCAGCACCAGGTATCAGATCGATTTGAAATTCCACTTGTCGAGTCAGAGGAAGACCCGACAAGTCCTCAGGGAATACATCAGGAAAATCTTGAACTATTGGTACGTCCTCAAGTCGCTTCTTCTCCGACTTGTCTTCCGTCTCCTTTGTAGTAACGTTTGCCAAAAAGACTAGACATCCTTTTAGCATGTATTCTTGTGTTTTGGTGTACGAGATAATGTGCAGACGAGCCTCGTTTCCCCGGTTGCTTCCGTCACCGTGAACGATTAGAGTTTCATTTCCCCAGGGGATACGAACGATCTTCTCAGCACACACAATGATTGCTTGGTACTTTACCAACCAATCCATACCAATTATAGCGTCGAAACTACCAAGTTCTATAGGCATTAAGTCTATGTTGAATGGGTGGTTTAGGATGTTTAATGTACAACCTCTAAGGATAGTGTTTAACCCAATTATTCTCCCGTCGGCTAGTTCAACGTCATAATAGTAATCTAATGCAGTCGGTGTGATATCAATTTGGGAGCTAAATACGGTAGACACAAAACTCCCATCGGCACCAGTATCGAATAAGATAGAAGCATAGCAGTTGTTTATAAGGGACGTACCCGTCACGACGTTGGAGTCGGGGTTTATCCCCGCATGCCCTACAGCATACACTTTGGCTGGAGCATTGCCACCTCCAACTTGGTTTTACCCCCCTGGTTCGCCTCGCGCGCTGTTCTTCAGACTTTGGACATTCCCTCTTAAAATGTCCTGAGCTCCACAGTCAGTAGGCTTCTGACCCGACCCAGTGCCCTTCTGGTTGTTAGCAGTGTTGGCATTAGCGGTACTCCTACAGTCACGGGCCAGATGGCCAACTCGGTTGCACTTGTGGCATTTAGGAGCACATGGACCATCGTGGTGATAATTGAATTTAGCGCATAGGGGTTTAGATCCCCCGTATGGCTTCTTCTCACTAGATCCTGCAGTGTAGGCCCGACCAGTGTTTTGCCTCTTGTTATGTTGTTGTTGTTGTTGGTTCTGAGTGTTCCTTGAGGTGTCCTCTATAACAACCCGCAATTTTCATCAATGTAAATATCCATCTATTAAGTTAGATGCAATGTACTATCTATCTATTATATATGAACCACCTTTTTAGGGAAATTTTTCTCTTTATTACATTACTTGCATTGCCGTATTCAAATTTTGCAATGTAAATTGCATAAACTAAGTAAACGAGCTCACGCAACCTACCTATGGCAATCCTATCTTTATATATGTCAAGCAAACATCATAACATGTCAAGTCAATATCATAATATCATTTTTACAAAATACATTACTCATATAATGTACCATTTGCAAAGTTATATCAAGACGGGCTTTAAACCGTTATCATATGCCTCTGAACCCTAATTTTTAGGTAATGTAACCATCCAAGATGAATGTACAAGTAATCAAAGCTCATGTACAAGTAATATAACATCTCATTTGAAATATAAACTCCCTCCAAGTCAAGTACAAGTCTTATAAAGCACAATGTACAAGTCATTAAGCATGACATCCAAAATAGCCGTTTTACCTCAGTTTCATTCTAGTTCTTCACCTCACTTTTGTACAAGCTACTACAACTCCCCCAAAATATACAAATGTATAAACCCTAATTATTCTACTCATAAGCTCTCACACATATTTTTACACTCAAAACCCTAATTCAAAACCCTAAACCCTAAAACCGAGCTAGTTTCTAAACCATAACCTGTTTCTTGGTTTTTATCCGTTTTAAACCTAAACCATTAATCAAATAATTTGTAAATACTTAATTTACAATATTACAAATCCTATTTCATCATTATAACATCATTATACATGAATTAAATCCTAGAAACCCTAATCTAGTTCTAACCCTAAAACCTAAAACTAGGCCCTAGTTATCGGATCAGTCTATAAAACATAGGATCTGGGCAAATCAATAGGTTCTGGGTATTAAGTGAAAACACTAGGTTGTAGCCCTATGTCTTGTGATCATTTTGCCGGTGGAATCAACCCGATTCGACGTCGGATGAATTAGTTATAGCCGAAATGGCAAAGGTGCGCAGATTCTGCACACCTGTAGTAAATGGCTATTATCTCTAAATTTTTGTATAGTAAATACCCCCACCCCCCCCCCAAAAAAACCCCCCCCCCCCCCCCCCCCCCCCCCCCCCCCCCCCCCCCCCCCCCCCTAAATATTGTAAAACTAAACATTGTAGAGGACTCAAATATCTAACAATGCTCACTGGTTTGAGCTTCATCGGAGTTACAGTTTATAAATGGCAACCATTTTACCAAGACTGATGTTGCCTGTCCAAAATCAGCCATGTATAAATCAAACCAAACACCCCTAAAACATCTAGAACCACCTCAGATATCATCACACCCTCACCCTAGCACCTCCATGACATCTCCACAAGCAGCTCCATCACCCATCTTGGTCACCAAGTAAATCCTTGGCCATAAAACAACCAACACACCATACAACAAAGCACCTCCATCACCTTCCACCTTGCATTCTAGCTTACAAGACTCATCACATAGCCTCTCCACATCACCCTCTAGCTCTCATATGTGTCCTAACAAGATCTCTAAGCTCCCTTGGTCACCAAGGAGCCATTCGGCTATAAATATGACTCTAAACCTTTCATTTCAACTCATCCCCCACTTCCTCCTCTATAACCCATCAATGGTAGCAACTCTCTGCTCCATAAGTTCTTAAGAAGATCCAAGATAAGTAATCAAGAGAATTATTGAAGCCTTGAAGCCCAAGAGTCGTTATTCTAGGCGTACGAAGCTAAAAGTCCCGATTTCAACCCATTTTCAAGCTATAAGCTCAAACCCAGGTTCTATCAACTTCATACCTGCTACTACACCCTTATAATGTTCATATGATCTTAAATAAACTCTTGTTAAAATTTCATAACCCAATTCATGCTCATTTTCCATTTTGATCCAAAACCGTACACCCGAAACCCTAATTTTATGTTTTTCTTAAAACTAAATGTTATAATGGCTAAATATTGTTATAATCTATCCTAACATGCTTAATTAATGTTAATATAACCACTTTATTGATTATTGAAGGAATTTGAACTTAAAACTCACGCGTTTACGTTTTGAAACCCTAATTTAACCCGTTTTCTTCCTAGCTTAACGAATCGTTATTTTGAACTTTCGTTATGTTAAACCTTCATATTTTAGCTTATATTAACAAGCTATAACCTGCTAATATCATTTAGAAACTTAAAATAAGCTTGCATGGCATTTTGGACTTGTTTTGCAAAAGTATTCCATGCAAGGGGTATATATCGTAACTTTCTGAAACTTATAACTAAAAGGACTGAAAATGTCATTTTATCAAAGTTATAACTATAGGGGTCTATCATGTCACTTCTCAAAGTGCAAGGTTTACTTTGTATATCTTTTAAACTAAAAGGACCAAACTCGTAAAAGTGCAAACTCCAAGGGTAGCCCATGAGAGACGCGCATTTTTATTCTTAAGGGTCTAAAATGTAACATTTTGAAAAAGTATAAAAACATGTTCAAAACATTACAAGACATAACTTTAATTAACGCTTCTCGTGCTTATCATTTCCAGATATTGATCAAAACGCTTAAAACCGATTATATCATATCACAATACTAGGGAGCTTCATATTAAGAGGTTTCATCTTGGTATTACATTCTGACTGAGTTGTTAGGTTTACGATTTAAAGTGCCCTAGCTCCTCAAACGTTTACTGAATGACCTCTGAATTATGATGGCCCGAACGGTGATACAATAATTCCAAACTCTCCAATCGAACTCATAACAATATTAAACTCTTAGAACCAACGTTATAGAGTACAATCTTCCTAAGACTCAACATATTTACTCAGGTTGCATGACGTGATTGTTTACTATCATTTTGCTATATCAACTTTCCCTGTTAAGATTGTGATAAGGTCCTCAACTTTCATTTTGGAATATTTATTACAACTACCTATCAGGTATCAGGTGAAGTTCATAACCTCGCCTTTACTCATTTTACATGTTTTATAAACCCACGAGGGGGATACATGCTCGTTACAAACTCTTTTACATACTCTTTAATCTTATAACAATGTGAATACTTTTCAATGGAGTTCATAGCCTCGCTTTTCAATCTCTTTAATGTTTTCAAAAACCCGCGAGGGGGATACATGCTTGTTACAAACTCTTTTATATACTCATTTATCTTATAACAATGTGATTACTTTTCAAAGACTTAATGAGTTCATAACCTCACATACTTTCTAATCCTATGATACCTACTATAAACCATGAATGCAAGTGTTTTCTAAACTATATGCTATCCTGATATATTATTTCCTAAGTACATGAAAATATCTATTTGGGTAGTATCTCCCAATATTTCTTTAATGTCTCTTTGGGTAATATCTCCTAATATTTCTTTAATGTCTCTTTGGGTAATATCTCTCAATATTTCTTTAATGTCTCTTTGGGTAATATCTCCCAATGTCTCTTTGGGTAATATCTCCCAATATCTCTTTAGTATCTCTTTGGGTAATATCTCCCAATATTTCTTTAATGTCTCTTTGGGTAATATCTCCCAATATTTCTTTAATGTATCTTTGGGTAATATCTCCCATTATTTCTTTAATGTCTCTTTGGGTAATATCTCCCAATATTTCTTTAATGTCTTTTTGGGTAATATCTCTTAATATTTCTTTAATGTCTCTTTGGGTAATATCTCCCAATATCTCTTTAATATCTCTTTGGGTAATATCTCCCAATATCTCTTTAATATCTCTTATGTGATTCATGAGTTTAGGGTTATAATACTGTTCTCCATGATAATATTGTTCTCCTTGATAATATTGTTCTCCTTGATAATACTGTTCTCCATGATAATAATGTTCTCCATGATAATTAACCCTGCAATACCAGTATTTACACTATAACTTTTATTCAATTATTACATTTCAAACCTATGAATTTCACTCAACCTTTGTGTTGACTTTTTAGCATGTTTATCTCAGGTAATTGAGCAACTCAACGCATGTGTATGAACTTTTTAGCATGTTTATCTCATTTATTAGAGCAATAATACGCACGAGTGGCATGGACTCGAAGATGGCTAAAACCTGTTATCATTCACATTGTATGTAACTAGATTTTGGGACCTACCATTTGGAAAACCTCTGATTTGAAATAATGAAAACGAATCATTTGAATAAACGCTCTTTTGGGTCGTTTTCTAGTCGTTTTCTATGATTATGATTGTTGTATCCATGAAGTAATACCCCAGATTAGCTTCCGCTGCTATATGTAAAAATGGGGGTGTTACAGATTGGTATCAGCGCCATGGTTATAGAGAACAAGGTCAAAACCTTAACTATAACCACATTTCTTTTCTAGCCATCAAAGTCCTCCGTGCCACTACATTCCGGATCAGTATGTAAAGATACATAACTATTATACTATATTATACCATAAATAACTTATGTTATTTACAACTAGGTTGTTAACAGAACGATGTCTTCTCCCAATCGCTCTACTTCCGATATTGAGGATGCTTTTTCCTCTATGAATATTCTTAACTATACTTCGGTCTCATTAGATTATTTCCCAGCTTCATTGGGAAGCAATTCTTTTAACTCTTCGGAAAACTCTAACGATAATATGATTCTACCGGTATTCTTATCTTTCTACAATAATACTTATTTGAAGGACGTACAAGCATTTCATGCTAAGGAATTACCTATTTCATCACCAGACCCTATTACTTCACCAGCTATTTTGACTCCATCTCCGATATTACCACCATCACTACTATTTGATCATCGATATATCTTTATTCCTGAAAAACTATTACCACCTAAGAAACGAATCTGTTCCCCATCTTCCTCCTCAACTACGTTATCTAATCCATCTTGGAATCAAACCCGTAATTTGGTATCACCATATTCCTTAGTTTATACTCCTACCCCACCTCAAGTATTTGAAATAGGAAAATATTCAGATAAGATGTATCTGAAACCTCATGAGAAATGATCTTGTGTTTTATATACCTAAAATATATTAAATATAATACTTTTAAAAGAGAAATTAAGAAAATTCCCAAAGGAAAATTCACTCTCAAAAATATATATAGTATAATATATAATACGTATATTTAACCGGGTAAGTATAATTACCCGGGTCGTTTCCCCAACGACTAGTGAAATTGAAACCTCGTTTAAGCTTGGATTCTGATTTGAATAAAGCAAAGATATTTTTGATAATCTATATCTACTAAATAAAAGCAATTTAAACAATTAAACAAATACGGGAACCAAATAAAATGTGACAATTTAAGCAAGTAAACTAATTTTAATCCCTAAAAATGTAAACTAAAATTATAAACCTAAGATAGGACAAAAGAAAGTTTTAGAAAAAAGAAAAACATTTTTTTATTTTGCTTTTTAGATTAAAAGATATGATTTTTTCTAAGATTTAAACTAATTAAAAACTATAATAATAATAAAACTCTTAAAAATAAAATCCTAAAAATTTTATAAAAATCACACTAAATAAAGAAATTGTGCAGAAATTTTCTAAAAATAAAAGCCCTAATTTTTATCTTTTTGCTTAAAGTCTAATTAAACTAATTAAGAACTAACTTAGGGACTAACTGTGAAAAAGACTTAAGGACTAACGGGCAAGGATTAACTGGAAATCAACTAAAACAGAAAAATTACAGGAATGGTCCTTGAGGACTTATCCCGACAACTAACTAAGTCCAATTATAAGCTCAAATTCTAAAATTGCTTATCACTAAAAACTTAAAAGGGCAAAGTTGTAAAGGAAGCTAGTGGGAACAAAATTAATGAAAGATACTTGGGCTAAAAATAACAAATAAGCTCAATTAGAGCTTATTTCTAAACTGACCTCAGAAAGTGGGGGTTAACCCTTGGTTTTAGAAAATAAGCTATAAAAAACTCAACACTGGTTCAAAATGTAAAAGGAAAGAAGTTCTAATGAGCTTATGATGTGCTTACTCTAAAAATGCAAAGAAATCTAACCTAAAAATGCTTTTTAGCTACTGAAACTAAGCATGATTTAAGCAAACTCAGGAATTAAGCAAAGTAGCACAAAATCCAAATAAGCTAAAGACTTTAAAAAGCTAAACTAGACTCTAAATCTTTAAGGACTTATTAAACTACTTATAATCTATCTATATAAGCTATAAAATCTAAACTCATAAGCTAAATTAACAAATTAAGAACCTGAAATTCCTAAGTACTGTTTTTGGCTTTTTAACTTTTTGACAGCAAAAATAAGCTATGTAAATAAGCTAGAAAATGAAATCTAAAACTTATTCTATATTAAGCTATAGCTAATCTTAGCCCTACTTGAATCTAGGATCCTAAATCCTATTCTTACTTAACTAAAAATTAAGCCAAAGGTGGCAGTACTAACTTGTGACAGCAGTACTAACTTTTTAGTTAGTACTGGTAGTGTAAAGTATCAGCAGTACTAACTTTTTGTTAGTACTGGTGCCCTTTGCACAAATGTAAACCAAGAGTGCAGGTTTCCTAAGGGAAATCCTGCACTAATAAACACTCCAATAGAGTGTATAAACAGAGTTCAAGCAAGATCTAAGCCTTGGAGGGCTTAGATCTAAATTTCACAAGTGAAATTCAAAGATAATTTCCCCTGGTGCTGGTACCAACATAATAAGCCATAACTATTTCAATTTAGCAATCTAAACTCTAAAATCTTTTGGAAACTTAATTTCTTAGAAAAACTCAACTGACTCAAAGTGTTTGCACAAATTAAATTGACTTATTGTGGTCAAACTAGCTTAATCCAAACACCCCTTTAAGACTATGACAGTTTTGATTAAGCTACTAAATTTGAAATCTAGTAAACAAGTGCTTAATACCAGACAATTAACAGATTAAAACTACTTTAATAAGCATGACTTAACAACTAAATAAGCAATAATCTAAGACTTAAGCTATTTTACTATATTTTTGGTTTTTTAGAGGTTTTTAAGACAATTATATGAAAATCTATGATTCAAACTAAGAAAGTTAAAAACAGATAAACAACTATGATTATTAAGCTAAACAAGACACAAATAAGTACTAATAAGCAAGAGGATAAGCACATAAGCAATAATAAACATTTAAGCTATAACTAAACACTTTTAAACTGAAATTAGAGAGAAATGAAAAGAGAAACTTACTTGAACCTTTAGCTAAACAAAAGGTACCAATAATGGCAGCTACAAGCTCCCTAGCTTATTAGATAAGCTAGGGTAAAGTCCTTGGGATCTCTTCCAAGTTAAGATCCCCTTCCAAAAAGCTCATATCTAAATAGGTCCATGATAAATGTAAGTTTAAACTGATTTAAGGTTTAAGTAAGATTAATTCTGAATTCAATAAGCTCTATTTCAGCTTATAGACTGAAAGAGCTTTAAATGAGCTTATGACAGGCTTATGAGAAATAGCTTAATATTTGAGAAGCTTAAGAGTGAGATTTAAAAAGCTTTAAAACTGAATTTCATTAATAGAAGAGACTGATTACATTGCTTACGAAATTAAGCTAGACTAAAAATTACTAAAAAAACTTGATTGTGTGTGTGTGAGAAGTGAGGCCTATTTATAGCTGAACAAAGAAGATTCTAGCCCTCTTGCCTTGCTCTCCAAACTTTCAATCTCAACCAATCATTCTTCAATCATTAGAGCTTCTATTGTGGCCGTTTGATCAAATTGTGTATATCTGAGGATCGCCAACGTGTCATTCCATTGATGTGACGTTTGTGCTTCTTTTGTGAGTGTTTTAGCACAAAAACCCACATTCCATTGTGCTTTTCTTGTTCTGACGTGTCCTTGGAGCTTGAGAGAGGGCTAATGACTCTCTTGATTTGACCTTAATGACCCTGCCATTGTACTTAAGCTTCCTTGAATTGACTAATGAACCCTTTGATTTTGATTTGCCCTTTGTTTTACCATGGGAGGTGAAAGGGGGACGATGGGTGAATAGTAAAAGTGATTGGCGCCCAATTTTCGACAGTTAAATTCGTTGGTCTTTGGAATAATTGCACAAATGTCCCTTGTTTTCATTTTCTTATTTTCTAGGTTATAAATAACTTTCAACAATTGCAAAACTAGCCCTTGTGGATGTTATAAAAGGAAAGGGGCTAGGGATTTGGGCTTTGTTGACTTTTATTGACCATCTTTGACTGGATTTGACTGAGGCTTGACTTTTCTGGCTTCGGCTTTGAATCTTTGGCTTCTTTTTGAACTCTTCTGATTCTCGTGTCCGTGCTTGC
>BQNB010133759.1:0-18414 GCA_026074375.1 Tanacetum coccineum | reverse complement strand
TCGTTTCAACAAATGACTCTTAACGAATTAGAAAATAGATTTTCTAAATCGCAACCGCGAATCCGAGAGTTTAACAAAGCCTTTATACGTACATTTATCACCAAGGTTTTCAAAAGCACCAAAATGATTATCGAACATATTTTGCTTTCAATTGAACACCCTCTTTGTCAAGAAAAACCCAATAAGTACCTTAAAAAAATGTTGACCCACTAAGGATACATATTCGCCTTAATCTCTCAATGACATAGTTTTAAAAATTCTTCTTACTAGGGATTTCGTTTTCAAATCACCAAACCCTTGATAAATCCTTATAATAAAATTTTCATCATTTTAAGAGTGACTTAACATTTTAATTTCATAACCGAACGAACTTCACATTTTCATAACCTAGAAAGTGCCTATGCCTAGTTTTAAAACAAAATTTGAAACAAGTACCCTTACTCTTCCTCTCGATCGACCGTCGATGATTAAAACAATATAAAAATCCAAGACGGGTCCTTCTAATGTGGCATTCCGTATTTTAATGTCAATATGTAATTCATACCTTGTTCTCATTTTCTAGTAAAGTGAATTTTTGTGTTTAACGATTCACGCGATTCACGATTTCTCGTTTCTTGTTAATCTTAAGTTATTTTAGGCATTTTATCCGTTTAAGTGTTTACCGTGTTTATTCTATCTATGAAATCCCCCGGCGACCTTGAAAGCTAATTTTGACATCTTTCGTTAAGATTCATATATTAGTCACGATTAGTCAAAATCTTATGTTTTCGCTTAAAAAAATCATACTTTTATTAATAAACGAGAAGATTTCTTCAGAAACAATTACCCGCAACTCTTCTTGAGCAAGTGTAAAGAGAATAGGAGAAATCGAGTGCCGGGACGTCGCTCCCTTAAGGAGGGGAGGATGTAAAACCCCGTATTTAAGGTCACTACTTATTTCGAACTTCTAATTAATTTATAAATTTTTATAGAATTAATTTTATTATTTTAGTTGGTTTTTATTAAAATCGTCATTAAATTCTTTCGTTAATTATATATTTTATTTTTAATTGTTACCGATCGAGAAATCAACGGATCCTGTATTTTAATTGTAAAAATTATTAAATTTTTATTGAATATATTTTTCATTTAATTATTATTTAAGTATATTTTTTTTCGTGTCAGGCCGAACCAAACTTAGAAATTTCGTTTTTACAAAATTTAACGAGTCGGGTTAAATTTTTAGAGCCAAATTTACAAAGTGTAGCGTTTAGCAAAAATTAGGCCAAAGCCCCTTCTCCCTTCTTTTGATTTTGGGAAACACAAGCCCAAGCACAACCCCAACATATCCTTTTTATTTTTTTTCTTAGCCCACTTCCCATTTTTTATATAAGCCTGTTATACAAGCCCAACACCATCCTTCCTCTTTTTTTATATATACACAACGTCTCACTCCCTCTGTTCTCTTCTCTGTTCGACGCCAGCAACCACAACACCATCATCAACATCTTTTAATCTCTAACAAATCCCTTCCTTTTTGTCCCCAAACCTTTATAAATTAACCCTAATCATCCCTCATAAACTTTAATCAACCATGCATGAAGTTTTCAAGATTCTTGATTTTTAGAAAAATTAATTACCTTCAAGATTAATAAATTATTGTGGAAGAAAAGGAGTTCTAGGGTGTTATTGTGGTGAGTATTGAAGATTTTGTGTCCAAGAAGGTTAGGGTTCTTTGTGTTTGGGGTCCTTGTTGCCGCGGCCAAGAACAAGAACACCCTAGGGGTTTTTGTTTTGATCATCCTTCACTTACATTGCACTTTGTGAGTAAACTCCTTTAAGTTTTATGTGGATTAATTATATATATGATTTCATGTTATAAAAATTTTATGTCGGGAATCCTTTATAGTTCATGCATAATATGTTCTTGAGTTATTCAATGATTTAGAATAATAAGGTTGATTGATAGACTAGTTTAGGCTTGTTAGATGTGTTATTGATGCAAGAATTTGGCGAATTGAAGGTGTTATTAAACACCCTAATAGACCAGAAAGTTCAGGTAGTTATTGGCGAAATTGTGGTTTGATCGAACAAGTTTTGATCTAGAATTAGGATAGGTTATGTTCATAGCTACGCGGCGCTAGTTCGCACGCCTTCTAACTCCTAATAACGAATCCTACACACTAGTTAGAAGTTTGGAAAGTGTATCGGCAAAATTCTGCATACCTCAATTTTTAAGCCGAATTTTGGGTCATCTTTAGGACGTCGTAACTTGGTCATGCCAATAGCTTTGGTAGATTTGCAGGACACTAAGATTAACTACTCCGAGTCTACTTTCCAACGAGCTAGGCCTCGTCGATTTTCAATGTTTAAAAGTGGGTCAAAAGGCATTTACAAACCCAAGTGCCAAAACTGAGTTTGCTGTCCAGAATTTTAGCTGTAGAGATGTGCTGTGCAGGCGGGTCAAAACTTCATATTTTTCTACGAAATTGAAACTGGAAATGGTCCATGATATGTGTGACCTACTGGAATTTTTCCAGATTTTTGTGAATTTTTTTAGGGGGTCTGCTGCTGTCCTACATTTGCATAGTCCAGCAGCCACTGTTTTTAAGCATTCATTGTTAATGTGTATTCCATATGGGGTTTACTTAGGCTATGGTTATCGGACTAACCACGGTGGATAAATATCATATGATAGTAGCATGATATAGAGGGTGACCAACTAGTTTGACCATTTAGTGCCTCGTTAAGTGAGTCGATCACCGAGCTAAAATGTATAGTTTTCGGAAAAGTGTAAATTAAGTTGTCATGGATTCTCGACATAGAATTTTCATACATGGGTGAGCGCTAGTGCATTTAATAGATCTATTGGGTTTGACAACCCCATCTGAGGTTTGAATCGAATTCTTCCGAGCACTTTTTTTAGGAGGTGCTTAGGAGTACTTCACGGCTCATTGAAAGACTCATACTACTTCTATCTAATTGTTCCTAAGGTGAGTTCATAGCCTCGCTTTTCAAGTATTTTTCTTAAACCCCACGAGGGAGATGCATGCTAGTTTTTATAAAACGAACACAAGTAGTTTTCATCTTGTATGCTTGGACCCGTATGTGAATATATGTTGTTGCTTGAGTAGCTTTCGTCATAAGACCCCAATCATGAGCCGTCAACTACCTATGATGGACAACCAGAGGTTGAGTGAATTCATAGGTTTTATAATTAATAAACAGTAGAAAGAGAGTTGAACACAAGCATTATAATATTCATAAGCATTAAGATAGGGGACTTTGTGATCAGGACATGCCTAATAACACAAAACAGTTGCATTGAGCTCGCGACACCTATCCCATTGACGAAATTCATAATCAATTAATAATATAATGAATGCCCCCAGGTTAGGTATTTTCGTCAAATACCTACTCAAATCTCCATACATTATGTCCGTACATTGGGAGTGCTCACTTTCCCGGATTCAAACTCCCAAAAACCGAACTGGGTTGTCAAGCCCATAACGCTATTAATTGTATGAGCGACTACCCATCATAGGTAGTGAGGCTCACGATTGGGGTCTTTATGACGAATCCTATCAAGCAACATACATATATTAACATAAGGGTCCAAAGCATACAAGATGAAAAATTCTTGTGGTTCTTGTTTTATAAAAAACCACTTGCATGCATCTCCCTCGCGTGGGGTTTTAAGAAAAAATTACTTGAAAAGCGAGGCTAATGAAGCTCACCCTTAGGAAACAATTAGTCAGGATGTTTTATGAGTCATGAATAGCATGGGAAGTACTCATATGCACCCTCTAAAAATTACATGACGCGATTTAATACGTAGAAAATAACAATACGTACGTAAAAATTAATATGTGTTCATGAGTTGTGTTTCTCGAGACTAAGTATGCGCCTATCCCCCACTCCAACTCTCGGACCCGCTACCCAAATTCTTTTTAATCCAAATTCGACTTGTGACATCGGTCCCCCTTGTTAGGCAATTGAACATCTTCAAGTTTCGGCTTATAACTTTTATTTTATCCACGTGTACTATACGTTTTATAAATTTTAGACTAGATGTAAAAACTAGGTTTCTGAATTTAACTTGACTTCATGGAGTCATATCTCCTAGCTCACAAATGTTCTATATGTGAGGCTTTCACCCCTGGAAATCTATTTGAGTCTAGCTTCCAGAAATTCCAGCCTCATAATCTACAAAGTTTCGTAACTATGTGAAAAGACCAGTTTACCCCTGGTTGTCCAAAACAGAAAGTTAGTAAAAAAATTACCCTTTACTAAAATGGCCATAAATCCCAAACCAAGATAGAAATAAAGGTGAGGTCAAAGGCTATGGTTTCCTTGTGATGTCTACTACTGACGTAATCAAAAATATCTTTTATTTTATGGTAAAAATTTAGAGTTTAACTCGTATTCTAAACACATGTCAAGATTTGACCTATTTTCTTGTTTTGGCCATAACTTACTCATCCCAAGGAGTTGGTTGAGCATCCAACTATCTCATAGAGCTGAGAAATATATCTAACCACCTATGAAATTTAATCACAGACCCCAAGCTAAAGTTTTTGAGCTATGATACGTTTTAGCTACTGTTTTCAAAATAGTCCCATTATTTCAACTTAAAACCTTTTTAAACTTCATTTTAATCATCTAAGACCTAACCCCATGCCATAACTAAATGAAAACACCCTCAAGAACAACATCACATATCTATTTACAGAACTTAAACATCCATTCTCATGGATTAAAATTAAAGAAAACAAGAAATGAAAGGTAAGACTAACAAAGGAAAGATTTAGGCTTACAAAAAGAGAGATTTAGGCTAGTGAATCGAACAAGAACACCCTTCTCTTGTGGGGCTGATTTGAACCAAAGAAACCCAAGATTACCAAGCTTATAAACTTCCTAAATATCACAAAGAATCTCTCCAAGAAAACTCCATCAATAGCTTACAGATAAAATCTAAGAAAACAATTCCCTATAACTCTTCAAATCTTATGAATGCACCAAACTTTACAAGAGACTTATGGATGGTGTTAAGAGGATAAAAATGAGTAGGAAAATTTTGTGTGAAGGTGGTGGTGGTGTGGCTAATTTCGGCATAATTGGGGACCAAAAGGAAGAGAGAAAAGTTTTTGAGATTTAGGGAAGTGAGGGGTTGCATGTATGGGAAGTAGAGATGATGATTAGGTTTATAGAAAAGATGTATGGAGGTTGAGTGTGGGTAAGGAGAAGCCGGCCATTGGCCTTGGGTGTGGGAAAGTTTATAAAAAAATTTTTTTGATTTTTAGTTATAGGTTTTTATAAAAGTATAGTGTAAAGTAATTTAAGAAAAGGTAAGGTTTTAGGCTGAAAACGCGAGTTTTAGCAAGAATTTTCGTAAACGCGAATCACAACGGAAAATGTAAATGAGGAAAATTATAATCATCGAGGGATATTATGAGAATATTAGATCACTTACGATGCGAAGACATAATAGATTTCTAATTACGGCTTACGCAAAGCTAAAAACGGAAAATCTTACTAAACCGGGTAAACGTAAAATTAATAACTTTGCTTAAAATGAAAATAGAAATAAAGCTCGGATTAAAATAGTGACCTTAAATACGGAATGTTACATCCTCCCCTCCTTAAGGGAGCGCCTTGTGCTATTGATCCATAAATGTAACGCCCTCGGATATTCAAACATTCCGCTGCGTGCTCAGATTTGAGGGTGTTACAATGCTGAGTACGATGAATCTAATACTTATGTGTTAGAAAGATTCAATACTACAGCTGGAAATCCTGTCAAGAAGATTCTTCTTAAATTGAATCTATCTGATCACAGGTCGATCCTCATGGATTTGAAGGTTACTCCAACCAAACCTAGGCGAATGACAAAGCCATATTCGTCCCCCCGCTTTATTGCTAACTGTTTTTATGCAGGCTATTTAAAGATGGTGGTGGAGGTTCCTGATTCCAGCTGACTCACAAGATCCATAGCCACATGCTCATACCCGATAGACAAACATAAGGACTTCATGAAAGGCTCAAATACATATTTCAAGACTTCCGCTACTCTGATAACGAACGTCTTTCTCGAAGTGACGAAGTATTATAGTTAACGAATCTCAAGAAAGACGTAGCATTAAAGTTTTTCAAGACAACCATTCAAGAAAGGTATGAGCATGTTGGTTCAGAAATCACAAATCCACAAGATGGCAAAGTTTCAAGATGGCAAAGAGATTGTGCTTGGTTGATGATCTCAAGATGCTCAAGATCACAATGTCAAATACAAGTTCAAGGAACAAGCTCAATCCAGAAATCAATGATCACTACAACATACTCACAGGAGAATGTCAAAAGGACGAGCTAAAGACTAAAGACAAAGCATAGTATGCTAGGCTTAAAGTTTTGTAAAATGGAGTGACCTCCCTTAGGGGGAGATTGTTGGAAACACAAAAAGTGTCGGTCACTTCCAAGTTGTAACAGGTCTTAGCTCGTAGTTAGTGTAATGATTAGATTAGTAATCTAGTCCGGCCCAAGGCCCATGGGAAGCCCATCATAGCCCATGGGCTGGCCATCATGTGAGTATATAAGCCCTCTCCTAGCCTTGGAGAGGGGTTGGGTGTTTTCATTTTCCATATTTCACACATAATACAATTCATCCAATCCATGTCATTCTCTCTCTCTGCATCACAACCCACATCTCCCTCTTGTTCTTGGTAGATCATTAGATTACATATTTCTTCATGTCAGAGTTATATAATATTTTGGTATCGATGCTTTGGGACTACGTTTTTAAACTCTGAAACTATGGAATGGAAATGTATGTTTTTTTTAAAACGTCTCTTTTCGAGTCGTTCTTTATATTTTGTGACTGTTGTACCATTACTTAACACCCAAATAGTTGGTTCTGCTGCGCGTACATTTGGGGGTGTGAAAGATTGGTACTAGAGCCATAAGTTATAGAGAACTAGGTCAATATCAAAAAACCTAAACTATAACTTTCTTTTCTTATTTTCGCGCGCAAAGACTCTTCGTGATTCCTGCTCAAGTCTTTCTTGTGATTACCATTTTTAGTGTTTATACACTGCGGGTGCATTATTGTTAAGTATTTATTAAATGAATACTATGATTCATATCAAAATATACATCGATTGTTAAACTTTATATTAAAGTCTTCTATTGCATTTATTTACATGTTTAAATAAATCATTATCAAAATGATCATATTTATTTTAATGGATTGCGTTCATTCGTATGTTGCATAAAGTTGATATATGTAGTGACCTTACATATTTTTATCCATGCACGTATTGTGTCCGATTTCTCATGCTCACTTTTCTGAGCATTATTGCTATTTCGTTCCTATGTGTAATGACCAATTACACATGCTCGTTCGATTCAAACCGAATATTTTACCCGACTTATTTTTATCAGTTGTGCGTACCTTCGCGGTACGATTGTTTGGGGTTACATAAGTGTTTTATCCAATGAGATTTTCACAATTGTTGTTTTATTACTCGTGCGTGTTACTTTCTTTATTTAACTCCTTTTAAGCTATTCATATAGATATCCGAATTGCTTTTCGACCGGGTGCGCTTATTCACGAGAAACATCTTGCATAAATTCTTGAAATCATATTGAATAATATTATGGATTTTCACAATCTTTTCGTTGGCTTTTCATGTCACCGTTTTACACGACATCCGAATATTGTGTCAATTTGTTTATCCTACCGGTCATTTACTTTCTGACTCTGAGTTGTAACACTCATTTATACTCCGGGAACGCCATTGTCATCTTGTGACTCATCGTCTAGAATGTGACGATTGATTGGAATACGAATTTACTTGTATAAATTTCTATCATCCCTTTTCCATAAGAACCTCCTTGCTTCGGGAGCGCGACTCGTTAACGTTTCGTCCTTCTTTTCCCCTTGGACATCTTGTGATTTTAAAGTATCGCACCGCCAATGAGAACTTTCCTATCCTGCATATTGAATTCTATGTCAAGGACGTCATGCACCGTTTTAATTTCTATCCGTGTTATTGGTATTCTTGAAGCATTTTTAATGCTATTTTTATATGCCCATTAGTATAATTTATTTTCGTTGTTTGGAATCTATAAGACATGTGTGTATATATAAATTGTGATCATTTGAAAGGTGTTGGTATAATAATTTAGATGATGGAGAGTAGGATTGGCGTAGTGATTGAGAATTTTGAGGAATTTGGTTGAAATTTTGAGGTGTGTCGAAAAATATATTTAGTGTAGAAAATTAGAATGTGGTTTAAGGATGTTGTAAAAATATTTTTATAAAAGTTAGGCTTAAAAATATGTTAGTACTTCTTGAGACGGTCGTTTTGATATAAAATTCGACCCGTAACTCTCAAAAATGAAGTTTTTATGGCCATCGGAAGTTTAAAAATCGTTTAAAATAAATTCAACACAATTCTTATTATTAGTTGCTGATGCAGTTTTCGAGTGACGTTTCGGGCCCTTTCTGGTCCGAACCGGCCTTCCGTTAAAACTAAAAAGTTGTTTAAAATGCCGTTTTACTTTTCCGCAAGGATGACCAAGTCTAAAAATGAGTAATGACGGGTTTAAAAGCTAGAGCAAAATCTACGTTTTTCGTTTTATTTAAGTTGCATCAGACCTGATATAAGGGCGTTTTCGTCCATTTTTGTCGAGTTTTGGGTCTCGGATAAAACTAAAAAGTTATTTAAAATGTCATTTTACCTTTTCGCGAGGCGATCTAGGTTTAAAAACGCCCTATGGCGGGTCAAAAACACAAATACAAGGCTGCGTTTTTATAATAATTTTCTGCAGAAACTTGCAGGGGTATTTTGGTCGTTTTCTGTTGAGTTTTGGCCTTTGGCTAAAACTAAAAAGTTGTCCGGAATGTCGTTTTACATAAAATCTCTTTTGAGTCCGAGTCGTGAAAATGTATTTTTGCGGGTCGTTTTGAATGGGTCAGAATCTAGAAAATTTATAATAAAAGTCAAACTTGGAAAAAAAATGATTTAAAAGGTCAAAGCTGATAGGATTATTAAAATATGGTATTTAGGCGTTTTGAGTTCGTTTGAGCTCGTAAAACTTCAACGAATAGTATTTTACAACTAACAAGTGTTTGGGTGCGTTTAGTGATGTCTAAAAATAGTAATTTTGGGTTCGTGTCGCCTATATATACTTGATGAACTTATGAAGTGAAGTAATTGGATAAAACTTGTGGTGAGCTAATATTGTTGGAAAAAAATAAACATTTTTTTTACGAGTCAGTATTAATGTCTTAATTTTCTAAGCTTTCTAAAATTAGAAATTTTCCAAAATAGAAAACTTTCCACAAATAATTTTTTTCCCGCGATAATGGGTTAATTCGAAAACAATAGTACACTGTTTCTTAAAAGCAGTTTAGTCAAATAACCTTAGGAGGTGCACACAAAGTGCAATTCCTTATCTTTTATAAAATATGACCTTAATGTGTCATTGTATTTTACTTTTCCTTTCCCTAATTGCGCATCATTGTTTTAGGTCACATTTAAAGCCCTTGTCTTCATGCTCTTAAATTGCCATTGATACCATGTGTCTCATAACGACTCCGGCTAAACCCTTTGAAGCCCTATCTTATTGTAACCAATTACTTTGTAAGCCACTCCTTACTACTCATATGCAAACCACTTATCATTTTATAAGTTAATGTAATGTCACCTTATAAAAGTTAAATTGATATCGTTTTACAAATTGTTCTACATGGGTCTTATAAAATATTTTTTGTAACCTCTTAAAATTTCTTATTTATCTAGCAAATTACTTCACCTCTAAATTATATAGCGTTTCATACATTATTTCTAAACGGTATGGTTTATACATCTAAAAAAATATAAGTAAATAAATAAATAAATAACCTTAATTTGACGAAACTGAGCATTGCATTACTAGTCCTTAATTATACATAGCCTGATCACATATGTATAATTTGGGAGGAGCCATGCAAGGCTGGATAGTAGTCACCGTAAGATCTTGATAAAAATAAACTTTTACCCGAATATTAAAAAAAAAAAATTGGTGTGGTATGAAAGTATTGTTGGATTATGGTAGTCGGATAGCACGAATACATTACGAATATGTGAGCCTATTGGGGGCACACACGTTAATACACGGAGAATGCGTTTAATACTTCACAAATATAAACCGAGGGACTAAATTGGACAAAACCTGAACTCTAAGGGGGACACCAAAGTGGTTGGGCCCTATGGGAGGTTCTAGATGGGTTTTGTGTTTAATTAGCATTTAAGGAGGCCCATGAAAGTTTTTTAGAATTAGGGTTTGGGTGCCTATATAAACACCCATAACCTACTTCATAATTTGCTCATTCTAAAAAACCTTTCCTCCTCCCTCTCTCACCGAAATCGCCTGGCCCCTCTCTAGGGTTGTTAAGGGTTTCGGTTCTACACCTCAACCGAATTCAGTTGAACCCCAATTTTGGATTTTCGGGTTCTTTAATTCGGTTTAAGGATTTTCGGTTAATTAGGGTTTATTATAATCCCTAATCCGGTTTTTTTTTGTTTTTTGTTTAATTGGTTTCAAATCACAAAGGTTGTTTTGATTAGGGATTGATCCAAGAAGTACAATTGTTTGGCTTTGTTCGTGAAGTTAAGTCTAGACAACTTAACGTGTTCTTTACTATTTGTAGCTACCGTAGAGAGGTAATTTAACACTTGTTTCAAAAGCAAGGATCGGCGTAAGTTTATTGATTTTTATCATTAAACAAAAGGTTAGTAAATTACTTGTTTAATTTATTAAGTGTTAACCATATGCTATTACTAGATCCATCCGCTGCGTACTCGTAGTTACTTGGTTACCTAGATTATTAAATCCCAACAGTGGCATCAGAGCCAGTTTTTTACTTTATGGTTACACGTTTTTTTTTTTTTTTGTTTTAATTAAACGACCTAGTATATATGCCTATATATTTTAAAACATATGCATGATCTGCTGCGTTAAAAATTTTAATTTTTTGTTACTAGTAAAATATGACAATAATATTAGATTCTTGCCTAAAAATAGAATAAATAATCTGTAGATCTGACTTTGAATTCTATTAAAAGTTAATAAAGATTAAAAGGGAAAATTAAAAATTGTTAATTTAGCTTATTGATTCCTTTTTAATTTATATCTATTCCGGGCTATAAGAAGATGTATGAGGTGGAGGTCCACTCATCCACAATATGTGTGAATGGGCATTCTAGGCACTTTAGCAGAAAACTTAGTGATAGGTCCTATGGTTCTCCATATGGGGAAGACTCGCGAGAGAACTTGGATTTTTACATGTTTACTAGTATGCTTAATGTCATCTTTTGTATTATGAATCTCAGTATGCATGATTATTTAATGTCTAATTGTATACGCGCCTAATTAAATATGTCATATGTCTAAAAAGATGATGTTTAAGTAGTCTATTAATTTTTACACGCCAAATGCATGCTCACAGTGACCAACCATTTGTTTCGTGGAAAATTGTTTTTGTGAAAAATTAATTTGACGTTAAACTAATGAAACTAGTTTTTCTTGATTTAAAAACTGGACGCTATGGACTCATGGGAAGTATGGCTCATCCACTAGAACAAACTTTAAGAGAAGTTTAAGGCGGGTTGTTTTTACGTAATTCCCTAAAGAAATAAGGTTTTTAATATGCTTCGCGCTGACCTATTTCTCCGATTCTTTGTGCATTCGATTGGAGTTACCATGAACCATGGCATGTCACTACAGTGTCATTACTAAAGGTTTTTAAAATTAGTGATACAAAGTTGGTTTGCATGCTTCTTTGTACACGCTTTTAACACATTTATGTGAATACCCCTTTGAAAATTTTAAGTTTATTTATATGCATCCACCTAGAACAGTCAATTGGTTTGAGTCTCTTCTCGTGGTCAGACCCTGGACCCCTAACAAACCCATGGTGGAAATTTCGCCTACTGGTCCAGACCTTTGACGATTTTTTACACGTTCTTCTCTGTAATTGGTCGACCTAATTCGAGTCTCTTGGTCCAGAACCCTGGACCCGAGGCATAAATGATACTAAACATGCTCACCAACATTATTACATGCTGACTAATGTTTTTTGACAAGTATCATAAATCAAGAGTTGCATTAATTGCAAATAAACCGCTCGTCGCTTTACCTCTAGCCCAACTTGTTTTTCACACATGGTCATAACCTCTGGTTAACAAGTAGGAGGGTCAAGTTGTATCTTAGACTTAATAAGTAAAATTAATTGGGTATTAATTCTATTAAGAATTAATTATCAAAAATACTAAATATTGTAGACTTTCTAATGTATCTGTTTTAATTGTGTTTTGCCAACATAATTCGTAACAACGAAAGTTTTGTTTTTTTCTTCAAAAGACAAACAGCTCCTTTTCTATAATTAAGAGTGAACATTACTCTATCTATAACTCATTGGTTGAACAAAAACAAGATAGTATTTATAATTGAAAAGTAATCAATTAGCATAAACTCATTTCTCAATTTCATCATTACTCTTCTTTTCAGCTTTGAAATACAATTGAAAGATAAAATATTTTTGAGTAACTAGAAACATTTTTGTCTATAGCTACCAAAATATATACCATCTTGCAACTTGTCACGATGTATGAGTATTAAACCGTAAAACGCCATGAGCAATAGAAATTTCTAAGCATATCTCTGGGGCAATTTTTTTTTTAACTTCATTTTATTCCATAAGGAGCTAAATACCTGCTCCTTGTGGCTATACAGACGATAAAGAGGAATTGCATGCTTTAAAAATATTCAAGTTAAATGACAGCATGAATGGCTAGATTCCCTCATCTACAAAGTAGAATTGTATATTCTCCACAACAATACCTAAGTCCAATTACTAATTGTAGACATCCTAAGAATGGTAAGGAGTAATAAAAATTCTATTTGATTTCTACTGGTGAAGTAACACTTACAATGTAGACAAAAATCCAGTGGTAAGTTAGCATTTTATATTACTGAAATACAATACTGGCCAATGGTGCATAAGTCCATTGGATCTACACGATTTATTGCCTAAAAGTTGCCCATAATTATTTCTAACTATGCTTTGAAATAATTCATACTTCTGAATATGAACAAACACAATTTTTAAGTAAGATTGTCATATCTATTTTATATGATAACAAGTTCCATATCTGTGGTTGCTTTCCGAAATGTTATCTATAGAATAATAATCCACAATTCCTTATTAAACATTATAGTTTGAAATCTACATGTAATATCTATGACACTATCATATTGTTTATACAATTGCGCGCTTGTCGTATTGTTTGTTTACCTTAGATAATGTTGTCCCGTACACAAGTGTGGTAAGAAAATCTAAAATGCTGCAATGACAACATATAACAATATGATTATATGGTTTCTCCTATGACCACAAGGTGAGGAGAGAAATCTTAAATGTGTTGCAAGGAACAACAATAAAACAATATATTATATGGGTTCTCTTCATGACCGCAAGGTGAGGAAGCTAATCAATCTACTAGGACTTAAACACCAAGATGTTTGTTGCCCTATTACATTAAATGTCAAAGATATACTATAAGCTACTTCAACATTTTGACTACTTGTTTTAGTCAATAGACTTATGGTTAAATTAAATAATCATACTTAATGAAGTACACAATTAACTTGAAGTTACGAATGTACTCAAGGAGCTTGCGTTCATGAATACTTTAGTATAGTATAATTATGTGACTTGCTAAGACATAATATAAAAAGTTCTTGAATTTTTATCAATGACTCATAACATAAAGCAAATAATTGAATTGTGATGTCTTCTTGTTAACACAATTAACAAGATGTCGCTTGATTATTCGGAAGACTTGTAACGTATAACTTTCCATG
The DNA here is from genome assembly GCA_026074375.1 of Tanacetum coccineum. Taxonomy (NCBI): domain Eukaryota; kingdom Viridiplantae; phylum Streptophyta; class Magnoliopsida; order Asterales; family Asteraceae; genus Tanacetum; species Tanacetum coccineum. Next base: position 4,530 of record BQNB010133759.1, on the reverse strand, counting down.
TTCTGTTTCTTGAAACACATGTAACGTAGAGTAACATAAAGTCCTTCAATATTCTAGACTTATAATGTATACTTGCCGATGTTCTGTTTTTCTTGTAAACCACAAGAATATGGAATTCTTGAATTGTTCCCCTGTCTCTTGTGAACACATGAACAAAGAGTTCTTGTCTACTTCAATAAATATACATCATAGCATGCACTTGGTTGTAAAATACTGTGTATTCATTTTGGCAGGACCCAATTGACAGATTATGACCTAAAAGAATTAAGTTATCTAATATAATTTTGAAAGAGACACACAAATTCAAAAATACTCCCTAGGAAATACCACATTATTATGGCATTTCTAATGTTTGAGAACAGATACAATATTCATATTGTTTTATTTCAGATAACTTAAATGACCTCTACCATCCAAAATCGATTAAGGATAGAAGTTAGCGTGTGTCATTGAATCAACCACAATATAGTATTCAACCTAAAGTAATCAAGATATCATCTTGATATGAGATGAATCCTATTAGTCTTGATTAAAGTTTCTACAAATTGTTAAAAACTCATGGAAGCATATTATTAACAAGTTAGAGATGAGAACTTAAAATGTGTTTTGTATTTTCCCAATTAAGAACAATCATATGTTGCTTAAATACTTAGTATTTAGAGAATTTTCTCTACTTACAAAAGTAAGTGGGAGTATATATAAATCTTGAAGACATTCAAGAACAAAATACATAACCTTCTAAATCCACTTGCTAATGTCAAACTAAGGTTTAACATGTAAATGTCCGACCAGAAGTATATTAAACTCTCCTTCTAAATCCGCAAAGACCTCATCACTGTGATAATTGTAATATCAATGCTGAGGAAATAAGGATCATTCAAACCTTGCTAATTGCTAAGATACCTTATCACATAGTCTTGTATCTATAAAGGTCTAAAATATGAATGATAAGATCATCCTAAAAGGCATATCAATGTGTGAGCTTGATTGATCTTTTACCAAAGAGAAAACCTTGAGTTTTAGATTAGTTTTCTTTTTGAAAGAAAGGCTCATTAGGACAAAATTTATACATATGTAACATGGCTGACTTGATGAGAAGAAATTTGGATCTTACTCAAGCAATTGACAAGATTAAAATTTCTCTTTTCCTGCACTTATTAATTATATAAAGATATCTAATTGCGTACAACTGATTCTTGAATCTTTAAAAGATCAAATTGAGGTTCATAAATCTTCTTGTATGATTACCTTGGCGAGGACGAAGTAGTAATCAAAAAGGGTTAAGATATATACTTTTTAAAATATGGCAATTAAGATTTAAGACTAAGTTCCCTTAGTGATTACATCTGCGATTACGGTGTGTAATTAAAAGGGGTTAAAAGTCTATATAATCATTTATATAGTAACAATATGAAAAATCCAAGTGTGGATTGGATCATTCATCTAGATCTGATATATTAAGTTATAATCAACAATATGATTTCTGATAAAATAAGATGACTCCTGAGTACATCTGACATTGAGTGGGAGTACCATGTTATTTTCTTAAATTCATATGTTGTATGACATATCGAAAGTATCATTCCACATAAGCTAGATACTATCCTTAAGATTGGAATGAAACTTCACTTGAGAATTTAGGATGAAACTAACGACCTTGGAATAAATGTTCTTATTAGTTTAAAAAACGGTGCGAAATTAAGTCCAACACAAATGTAATGTGTCATTAAAGCAAGTTTAAATATATAATTTCACATGAGATAATTTAGAACAAGGATGAATACCATGTGTTTTTAAACAAGGGTTCATCATGTATAAATTATTTTGTGTATGAGACTGGTTGCTAACTTTTTGCAACGATAGCAAGAAGAGCTAACTAACAACAGTATCTAATTGAGAATTTTTAGATAGCTATATCCTTAATTTTTTTTGAAGAGAATTTAGATGACGGTTCAAATTACAAATGTTTTTACGAATTATTAAGGCAAAGATTTGTTTTTGTGTACAACTGATGCAAAGAGAATAATCAATTCTAGTTTTTTTCAAGAAGAGGATTTCATTTCCCCCCATTTAATGATAAATCTGTTTTAACTAATATGCTCACTTAAGAGCATATTGCATTACACATTAAAGAATGAGAATACTTTTAACATTTTATGAAACATAAAAGATGACTGTCTGAGATATGGTATGTTAGTTTTGATTTCAAATACCCTATAAAAGGTACTATTACCTGTCCATACTATGACATCTTCTTGCAATAGTATTCACGAGAACAATAAAATACTCATCTTATTATTCAAATCTATCACAATTATGGGTGCATTGAAAAAGTAAATTCGAAAGTTACTTATATGACTATTTAGTTTTCTTGCAAAAGAAAAGTTGAGAATGTTGGAAACATTAGACTTCAACGTACTAAACTAGTCTCATGCATATCTGTTTTATTAGTATTTGGATAATTTGGGATTGTAAGACAATATTTACTTTCTGATGAATAAAGATACTTGGTATTTGTTCTTCATTCATATAAAAATTGTTATCCTATGTTTGCATGTTTAATCCATGAATGATTTCTATCATTCTAAATATGTCCATTGTCGGTTAAGCAATATGGGAAATTGTTTACTTACATGCACAATATGATTGTTGGTTATATTCTGTGAATAAGATGTGTCCCCACCAACTCATATGTATTCCCCACAAAGGGATGCATATTGGATACCCCAACTTTCGATCATTTACTTTTGGATCCATGTCATGAGTAAAATATCGAAAATGGTTGATAAAGATTGTCCTTAGACTTGAGATGCAAGCAAGTTCTGTATGTGTGGATATCACTTTGTGATTATAGCCAAACGCTGTCCTGAAACAAGGTAGTTATAAAAGCTATTTTTCGGAGTGTATGTGAAGCAGCATCCACAACACTTGTAGTCAATAAAGGATTTGTTCCTCCACTTGATATGTGCAGAAAGATACCATTGGGCCCTCTCCAGATTTAATCAGATAAATGAATGGCCGTTCCCAAAGGGTAATGCAAGATGATTCTTGATTACATTTGGTATATCTGAATTATTTCTATAACGAGAAACATAATGTTAAACTATATGGAATGACTTAGGATCCATATCCATGGTTTAACGGTATCTGTAACAAAAGGATGATTATAAAGCAAGAAATTTATAACCATTAAATAGCAGAGATGATTTTTGAAACTCTTATCTCATAATATTCCTAATGAAAAAATAATTGTGTGGGTTGCTAGACTTTGCCAATTATAGGTATGAGTGTTATGTGCTACTCCGACTCCCAAGTGGGAGCTGTTGGAATATGGTAGTCGAATAACACGAATACATTACGAATATGTGAGCCTATTGGGGGCACACACGTTAATACACGAAGAATGTATTTTTATACTTCACAAATATTAAATGAAGGACTAAATTGGACAAAAACCGAACCCGAGGGCACACAAGGTGTGGCCGGCTCCTAAGAGGATTAGAGGGGGGAGTGTTTTGTCAAAATTGGAAAACTAAGGAGGTGTTGTGTTTGTATTAGGTTGTGTTTCCTAATCATATTAGAATTAGAGTAATGGGGCTATAAATACCCCATACCCTCATTCATTCTACACGACACAACAAGCTCTCTATAACCTAAATCACAGTCGGTGATCTTCCTTGTTTTCTCATCACTGAAGTTCAACAAAGATAGTTTGTTTTTGTGGTTTTTCCTAGTTCTTTATTCAACCGAATTCCTACAAAGGTTGTTTTGGTTTTTTCGGTTAATACCTCACAATAGATTTCGACTAAATCACAAGGGTTTAATCGATCTTATTCTGGATCCTCCAAGTTCGACGATTAAGTGATATACACGAGGTGTTTGTAGCTTAATTCGATTTGAAGAAAAAATCCTAAAAGGTGTTTCGGGTTTTGCACTTATTCGGTCCAAGAGTTATTCGGTTGTATTAGGGTTTGTAAATCCTAATTCGGTGCTAGTGAATTACCGAGTACAAGTCAAGGGTTTTTGTGTGGTATTCGGTTATAATACAAGGGTTGTACGTTTGTGAAGTTAAGCCTAGCAAGCTTAATATATTCGGTTGACGTGATTGTGTGAGCAACCGTAGATGCGATTGTTTTAGTCGCTTAATTCGTTTTCTTGATCAATTATCAAAGAGGTACGCGTTTTCTTTTACTTCTTGTATACGTGTTAACTATATGCTATTATTAGGTCCTATCCGCTGCGTACTCGTAGCTACTTGGTTAGCTAGATGTTAAATCCCAACAGTGTTCACTAATAAAAATGAACGTAACATTTAATTTTGACCAAAACAAAATCGAAAAATAGACATCGATTTGAAGCAACAAAAAAATTGTATATTTTCTCTCATGACAAAAATTAGAACAAAACGTGCCATACAAGAAAAAAAAAACCGTTATTCTGTTATAAAACCATCCACCCTTTTAATTTTTCTATATAAACTCACGTCATTCATCAAATATTACCATCTTTCAAACCCTAACCCTTTTCTCA
>BQNB010133758.1:3597-18414 GCA_026074375.1 Tanacetum coccineum | reverse complement strand
AACTTTTTTTAAGTTTTTATTTTTTTAATTTTTTTTGGTTTTTTTTTTCAACAATGCATTCACAATAAATTTTAAATACGGACAATAATCAACTCGCTTCTCGGTAACTCTTCAAAAGAAAAACGCACAAAAGAGTTTTGTTTAACTTAAAAAGGTGAGCCGTACCTCGCGAGAGACACAAAAGGTAAGTTTTTGATTCTTTGGTTCGGGAACTTATTAATGGATAATACTTCAGTTGAAAGTATTATATGTTGGTGTTCTTTTACCAACTTTGTAAAATTTTTTATTTCTTTTTATGGACAATGTTTTTATATTTTTTGGTTTTTCTTGTTTTTATATTATAATTATACTAAATAAAAGAAAAATCTTTTTGTATTTTTTTATAAGAAAATAAACAAAATAACTTCACACGGAAGGATCTTCAAACAAAAATTTTCAAACGGCTTCAACAATCGGATAAAATCCTCCTCGGCAACGGTGCCAAAAACTTGATCAATACTGACTTACACCTTTTAAAATATATAATATATAAATATAAAATACTTATATAGATATATAAATAAAAGGGTAAGAATAAAAAAAATCAAAATTATAGTAATCCGGGAGTATGATTCCCGGGTCGTTTCCCCAACGAGGAATGCAATTGAAAGCCGAGAGTCATTTTAAAAATCGATGCTTGAATGGAACAAGATTGATAATGGTTATCTAAAACTACGATAAAATTATGGCAAAAACTTAAAAACACTTAAGGGAAGACAAATTTTAACTAAAAATGCTAACGGGAATCCTAAACGGGACAAAAAAAACCTAAATTATCAAAATTAAGCCTAAAATGTTCTTTTTGGTTTTTATAAGTCTAAATCAACTAAAAAGCTAGGACCAAGAAAACTAGACCAAAAACGAAGGATTTAAGCTTGAAAACACTAAAAACATGAACGGGATTCAATCCCGTTTTTTAAAAAACAAAATTTTGCAATTTTAAACCTATGAAAGAAAATCTAATTTTCCTAGGTTCTAAATGTTAAAAGAAAATTTTCTAAAAAAAATATATTTTTTTGACTATTTTATAATTTTTTATGAATTAAAAAAGATTTTAACGAAATTAAATGTTTAAAAATACTAAACTATTTATAAAAAAATTGGAAAAATTATGAAAAGTAGCTTGAACAGTGAGGAATCTAGGAAAAATAAGCTTGTGAAAACAACTTATCGAATAAGCTATGAAATAAGCTAAAAACAGCTAATAAGCTAAAGGGTCCAAAACTACTATAAAGAATTAATGTTGTAAACTATAATCGAAAAAGTCCCCAGGGCAAGTGGTAGAGTGTGTTGTGTGTAAAACGTTTGGGATAAGGGTAGAGGTCCCGGGTTCAAGCCTTGCTCACCTGGGGCTTCCCCTAATCCCAAATATTTTTGTTTTTGCCATTTTTTTAAAACTTTTTAAAAAAGCACTAAATAAGCAATTTTTGTAAAACAACATTTTTTATAAACCTCAAATAAGCACACAAATAAGCTAAAAAAGATAGAATGTTTAACTTTACTAAAAAACTAAATGGTTAACTGTCACGCCTGTCACACCTGTCACATCTTTTAAAATATATAACATATAAATATAAAATACTTATATAGATATATAAATAAGAGGGTAAGAAAAAAAAATCACAATTATAGTAATCCGGGAGTATGATTCCCGGGTCGTTTTCCCAACGAGGAATGCAATTGAAAGCCGAGAGTCGTTTTGAGAATCGATGCTTGAATGGAACAAGATTGATATTGGTTATCTAAAACTACAAGAAAATTAAGGCAAAAACTTAAAAACACTTTAGGGAAGACAAATTTTAACTAAAAACGCTAAACGGGAATCCTAAACGGGACCAAAAAAAACCTAAATTATCAAAATTAAGCCTAAAATGTTCTTTTTGGTTTTTATAAGTCTAAATCAACTAAAAAGCTAGGACCAAGAAAACTAGACCAAAAACGAAGGATTTAAGCTTGAAAACACTAAAAACATGAACGGGATTCAATCCCGTTCTTTAAAAAACAAAATTTTGCAATTTTAAACCTATGAAAGCAAATCTAATTTTCCTAGGTTCTAAATGTTAAAAGAAAATTTTCTAAAAAAGAATTATATTTTTGGCTTTTTTATAATTTTTTATGAATTAAAAAAGATTTTAACGAAATTAAATGTTTAAAAATACTAAACTATTTATAAAAAAAACTGGAAAAATTATGAAAAGTAGCTTGAACAGTGAGGAATCTAGGAGTGAAAACAGCTTATTAAATAAGCTGTGAAATAAGCTAAAAAAAGCTAATAAGCTAAAGGGTCCAAAACTACTATAAAGAATTAATGTTGTAAACTATAATCGAAAAAGTCCCCAGGGCAAGTGGTAGAGTGTGTTGTGTGTAAAACGTTTAGGATAAGGGTAGAGGTCCTGGGTTCGAGCCTTGCTCACCTAGGGCTTCCCCTAATCCCAAATGTTTTTGTTTTTGCCATTTTACAACTTTTTATAAAAGCAACAAATAAGCAATTTTTGTAAAACAACCTTTTTTATAAACCACAAATAAGCTAAATAAGACAGAATAAGCCTAACCTACACTAAGCTATGAAAATGCTAACTGTTGGGCTTTTTAAGCTCAAATAAGCAAACCAAAAAGAGAATTAAGCTAAAACAGATAAAAAGACATATTTAAAAAGCACTTAGGAACAAAAATAAGCAACTACAATAAGCTAGAATGACAGTTTAATCTAAAAGCTATAAAACTTAGAAATTTTAAGCTAGAATGCAAATAAGCTTAAATAAGCTATAAACTAAAGAGAATAAGCTAAAATGGGCTTAATCTTACCTAATAAGCTAAATGGAACACAAAATAAGCAAAATGAATTAAGATGATATGCCTAAATAGCAAATAGCTCTTGGCAAAAAACTGATAAGCCAAAAAAGGCCAAGAGGGGCTTTTCTAGCTTAAAAATAAAGCTAGAAAAATAGGAATCCTTATGGCTGAGTTGGCTTATACACTAAGAAGAATGGCCAAAAAGCTACAATAAGCTACAATGAAAAAGATTTTTGAAATTCAGATAAGCACTTAAAAAGCTTCATGAAAAGGCTATCTCACACTGACTCAACACTTAGACAAATTTTTGATAACTTTTACAATTTTAACAAAACCACACTTTTGAGCTTAAAAATAAGCAAACAAATAGATCCTTATGGAATTTTAAGCTACAAACAGATTAAGTTTAAACCCCAAAGAACAATAATCAACACTCAAAAAGGATTTTGAAATTCAGGATAAGCAAATGAAAAAGCATTTTCTCAAACTTTTTAAAAACTTAGCAATCTATGACAGTTTTGGCAAAAACTCAAACTAAACAATGCATGCTATAGAGCTATGATCCTAACTTGTTTTAACACATGAATAAACACAAAAACTTCACAAAAGCAACAATAAGTAAAACACAATCAAAATGCAACTTGATATATAGATATAACTTATCAGTTTCAAAACCACAACTCCTCAAAATTCCTTGATATGATGAGTTTTACTATTTAAAACTTTACAAAACTAAATCTTAGACTCAAATTTAAGGCTAAGCAATAATGACTTCGTGTTAAATTGCAATTTTAACCCACTTTGACCCATTTAAGCAGTTAAACCAAACACCCCTTTAAAAACTTAAAATGCCTTTTTTACTTGCAAACTTAAAATTTTTATGAACAACCCTTTAAGACCAGATATCTAACAAGCATAAGATGCTATTATTTAAGCCATATTTAAACATACTATAGAAGCAATTAAAAATAAGCTAAGACAGATTATGCAATTATAAGCTAAAATAGACAAAAATTTGAGAAAACTTAAACTAATGACTTCTAAACTACAAGACAAGCATTTTAAGCAATAAACATCATAAATAAGCAGTAGTAAGCATAAATAAGCACAAATATGCCAGTAAATAAGCAATGTACAGTGAAAAAAGCTAATCAACTTGAAAAAATGGAAACACCTTACAAAGGCCTTGCTTAGAACAGGTTAATGGGCCTCAAAAAGAACTTATCTACTAGGCTCTAGCTTGTCACCAATAACAAGCTAGTAGGTCTACTGGAAACCCTTCCATGTCTGGTTTTTCCCTTCTAAATTAAGCTGAGTAATTTTGAGGGTGAATTTATATGTCATAGCGCATTTTAAGCTTTAAAAGCTTAAATGAGAGTGTAGCTAGCTTATGAGTGAATTAGACAGCTTATGTAGCTTTAACAGAGTATAAAAGAGCTTTTTAGACCATTATGCATTTAAGTAAAAACAGGAATTAAGAAGAAAACTAAACTTTTAATTGATATTTAAAACTGATTACAAGCTTAATAGAAGAAAATTATATAAGCTGAAGTTACATAAAATAAGCTATACTATACTAAAATTATCCTACTCCTAGATACTAGATGCCCTTTGTGAGTGAGGAGCGAGCTCTATTTACAGCAGGAGAAGGAAGCTTCTAGGTCTGTTACACGCTCCTCTTAGCTTTTGATCTTGGCCCTTCAATTTCTTTAATTATTAGATGCCCCTTTTAGACCGTTAGATTGGAATGTTGCACACAGATTGCCAAGCTGGCAATCCCATAAGTTGGGAGCTCTTGTGCTTCTTTTGCATTGTGTTTTCGTGGTAAAATTCTCATAATAAGTGTGTGTTTGTTTTGAGCCGCTTTTACCACTCTTGTGTAAGTATCACCTGCTCCAATCATAGCACGTGGTGACGTTTTGACTTTGCTGTGTTTAGCTTGGTATAAGTATCTTCTTAGCTATGCTGGATTAAGGGGTATTGATTTACCTGCTCAATTTTAACACCATGGTAAATCTTTAGACGAAGCTGTGAAGCAGTAACCACCCCCCCCCCCCCACCCCAGTCGCGCCCTTTTTAATACTCTGTTATAACAGTTTTGTGTTTTGACTTGGGAATACGGCGAGTTGACTTGGTGCCATATTAAAGGGTTTTTGGCTGGGTGTTTATCTTGGGCTGTGTATAATTGGGTGAAGATTTATAGCATTTTTACGTGTTATAATGACGTTAGTCTAATGGCTTTTTAGGGGCTCTAACACGTGTTACGTGTTAGGGTCTTATGGTGAAATTGTTTTAACATGTTTAAGGGTTCATTTGGGATTTGAGGGGTTTTGTCGTTGACAAGAGTTGACTTTGTTGACCTTTGCTAGAAACTCCCGGCTCTTGTACACTCTATCTGTTCATGTGTTCGTGTTTGTCTGGTTTTGACCATTTTCTTGTAATTTTTGCAATATTCGTACCTACACATCACAAATGACAAAACAAGCAATATACAAGCATAATTTGCACAATTTGATCATTTTAAGGCCATTTTTGGTATAAAAAGGATATGTGATTTCTCACATATCATTCTTCATGATCAGTCTCTGTACTGCAAGTGGTGATCTTTGAGCTTTGTTCCTTAGACTCATGTGATCTTTGAGCTTTCTTTGAGATCATCATCTACAGTAAATCTCTTAATCATCCTTGTTGTAGAGTATTACCTTCTTGTGATGTTGTGACATTCAGACCCGCATGCTCACACTTTTCTGGATCATAATATCAGGCATCAGAGTTGCAGAAGCCGTGTTGTAGGTCTTTCAGCTATCATCATGTCTTTGATAATGAGTCTATAGTGTGAGCATGGGGTTGTGAATTGACATGTCTCTTGCTAGCAGTCGGCTACGTCGTAGTTTCATGCCATGTTTATGTTTAGTAATAAACGAACAATGTAGTCTTTGTGCACTTTCGTTGAATATGGTTACAAGAACCACGGGTTCCCAGTTTACTGTTATAAATACTGCCTCATGATCAGGTAGTATTTCCGCCCCCCCAGAAGAATCTCCTTGGCAGGGGTTTTCGCAGCTGGCTAGCATCTCTAACCGGAGCGTCTCAAAGTAGACAAAACACGGAGTGAGTGAACCAGTGAATTAAAAACCCACTGATTAATGAAAAATTGATTTAAAAGTCAATCGTGTGTCACTCAGAAAGGAGTTTTTGTGACACATCGACGTGTTATATCAGAAAGTCAATTCTCATCGAACAATCACATTGTTTTGCAAGTCTACACAGTCAATGTGCTCGAAAATATAGTTGTGAGCAATCTTCGATAAAGGTTTTCCAGAAAAACTACTCGTCAATTTCACTTCATGGAACAAGTTTGATTCATAAAGAATCGCACCATCGTTGCTTTCCATTTGTCACAAGTTTGTTCTTAATGGGATCTTACATGCTCAACACCAAGATGTTTGATGATGGCTCTAGAAGGATTTCCATTCTTCATTGTGGCTACTTTTGTATCAATCGGATGTTCTGGCTTACCATGAGGATAATGCGTAGACTTTAGGATTCTTACTTGTTATCACAGTGTGTGATGAACAAGCATAGTTTGTATTAGTGTCCTAACGAGAGATTTATGAAGAATATCATGGCTCTAGACTACATAGTGCACTTTTGGTTTTAGTCTGTTAGAGGCTGGAGCGAAAAAAAACAATAAAAAAAAAAAATAAAAAAAAAATAAATAAAAAACAAAAAAAAAAAAAAAAAAAAAAAAAAAAAAAAGTAAAAAAAAAAAATGCCACCTTTTTCTATAGCGGTCTAACTCGATGTGAGAGGACGATAGAAATGTATGTTCTCCGTGATGAAATGAAAAGAATCCTTTATAGGGATCGTGAGTGGCTAGGGAGGGTTGTGAGCGTATCATGGGTCCCTGATACTTGTTTCAATTGTCAGCAATCAACCATGTGATTCTGACAAGCATTTGTAGTGACATGGTTTCTGCTAATGTTTAAGGAGGGCTGCTTTCTTTTCACCCTTTATCTTAACATTTATTTTTCCCATTCTTAACCCCTTAGTGCTTACCGAGACTTCATTACTAGTACCTTGTTGGGGAATGTTCCAGTACTAGCTCATCTCAGTCTGCACTTTTCCTGTATTTTCACATTACTCTCCTTCTGTAATCCATACTAGAAACTTCTACTACTAACGCGTTGATTGTCCTTGGGTAGATCCCTCCGGATATTGGCGGGAACGTGGGAATTGAGTTTTTTTTACATAAATCCTTACATTCCTTATAACTCCGATAAGTAATTACAGGGTCGGTCTTTGGTATTTCAAATTGCCATCATACACCATTCATCCCCCTTAATATGTGCATCGATATTCGAATGAGTTATAGCTACATATATTGTAAGAGCCTACATTGAGTCCAAAAGATCACATTTTTATCAGATTTTCATATTAAATCACATTCTCTCCCCCGATCAAAAATTTCAAATCTGTTGAGATTTTAGATCTCAATTGATTTAAGTTAGGAAAATTTAGGAGAAACTGTGTCCGATTTATACAAGCCGATAATGGAACATATTAAAACTGAATATACTGACACAAAACACATCTTAGTCACTACTTTATAATGTACATATTACAACAACATATAAAGTATTTCCCACAAGGAATGGACCTTGATTGCAGAGATGATGTGATCATTCGGTTCTCGCATATAGTCTTTTGTCTCCTCTCTTATTCTTCCACCAATAAAGCATTCCAGGTTACGGAAGATCCTCCTTGTCTTAAGCCATTTTTGAATGGCAAACATGAACTCCTTGCTTCTGTCAACATCTTTCCTTGTCCAAAACCGTGTGTTCAAACCCGGATTCATCCTGTTGACCTTGAATTCCTTGACTCTGTAGTCCAACGCCTCATCAATCTGTTGCAGAGTGCCGTCACTGAACTTGTGGATCTCATTAAACCGCATGATCATCTGAACCCCATATTTGTCCCTAAATGTGACGGCTCTTGGAGATTCAATTATTGTGAAGTCGTGCTTGTACTTAAAACCAGTTGCATCCCATCAAGGTTTGGTGAGCTTTTAGCTGAGTCTGGGGGATAGCGGGGGGATTTCATTCCCCAGTTGGAAGTCTTCTACGCTGTTGTCTGCATAACAAGTGTTCGGTCCATAAGTTTGGACTTCAGTAGTGAGAATCTTCTTATCTTTGGGTGGTAGATGGTTCAGGTGACCTTGAAGGTTCAATAAGTATAGATCTTCAAAGTCACCCGGGTATAAATATTTGAAGTCCCATTCCAAAATAATATGTTCGTTCAGATCAGCTCTACGAAGGACGATTATGATCTTCTTCATGTAATCGTACCCATATAAGGAGAAGACTTTAATTCTTACAACACTTAAGATGCGCATATGAGTTCGTACAACTCTGCGGACACAATCAGATGTGTGTCTGTCAATGTAGAATCGTTGTCTTTGGAACCACCAGTGAGAAATACCATACATAGCAGCAATGTCATACTTGCATTCTTCTTCAATCCACATCTGATCGGGTACCATTTGCTCTAAACCAACATCAGGATAGCACGCCGCTTTCATCTTCGAGATTGACAACGCAGGTCTGCCACCCTTGCTACCATATCTTAGATACTCTAAATCTTTGTTGAAGAAGAAGTCAGCTTGAATTGTGACTTGCCCTGGTTGACCACCCAGTGGTAGTGGTTTGCTGATATTATACCTGATGATTGCATCGTCCACTTTATCGGTGAGGAATTTATGGCATTCTTCCATTTGGTACTGGAGATGAATCACATTAGGATGGAAGAATTTGACAATTTCAAATGCAGGGCCTTCCAGGTCTTTTTGGGTAAGTTCAGTGATCCCTTGCTTTTTACAGTTTTTTTAAAAACCAGTCATAAAGTTGCCATGTCACCGGTCTGAGCAAGTTAACGAGATTCTTCGGTTGGAGATGCTAGGTGACGCAAGAGCAGATGCCCAGTTGTTCATTGGGACAGGCAGGTCAGATGATGGGATGGACCAGGCAGGTTCTGGTGTAGCAGGTCTGTCTTCCTCAGAAAGTGGCTTCCAACAATCTTGCATCAAGTTCACCTTAGGAATATGATCATTCCTGATGTCTTCATCATCAGACGAATGTACCTGTTCGTCGGGAGCCGTATCATCATCCATATGTAGATCTTCAGGAATTGATGAGACAAACGGCTTGAGTCTTGTGTCAGTAGTCGTCCAAGCCGTATATTCAGCTAAAGCAACTGTCTTTGAAGAGCTTAGGGCAGCTGTGCTTTTTGACTAATCACTCTGGTTGGTGGATGGAGGTGGAGGAGGAGGAGGCAATTGAGACGATCCAGAAGTTCCAGAAGCTCTTGAAGTTCCAGATAGACCTGTAGGTGGCGGAGGAGGGGGTGGCTGATGAGGTGGAGACCCAAGTGGTGTTTTTGGTGAATCATGTCTCTTTTTCTTATTTCTTCGTGCTTTAGCCAAATTAGTTAGGAGCTGGTCAGAGTGAGCACGGTCTATTGACTTCTCCAGAGCTTCGTACAGCTTGTAATCTTCATGAGCTTTGTAGGAGTTGGTTTCCCACATGCAATGGTGAAGAATCTCTTTCATGTCAGCTTCTGGCAAATCTCTGAAGCGATCCCGGAGTGGAGCTTGAATAGCCTAGTCAACAGCATTCGTGACAATTTCATCCACTGCTTTGCTCACCTGATGGGGAATGTCAAGATTCTCCAATTTGTATAATCTGGGCCCATGTTTGTCCATCCTTTCCTCTAGGGATAAGTTGGCTTGTACCATATACGCCATATGTTGTTCAAGCTCACCGATGCGCTTTATCAAGATGGAATCTGTGGTGCTTTGTTGTGGTTGAGGTGGTAAAGGAAGAGTTGTTATTGTCCATGTTGTTGCTGTTGCGGTTGCGGTTGCTGGTAGTGGCCGATGTTCATTAGGAGAATCGGGTCTAGAAATGAGATCAATCACCGATGATGTCATAGAAGGGATTGCAGACGTGTCTTGATGGATTATGACGGAAACCATCGATTCAGCTTCAGTTTCTGCATTTGTCTTCTCATTTTCAGTATCAGAAGGTTTATCATTGAAGAATTGATGCCAAAAGCTGACGTCTTTAGTAAGGTGTTTTAAGAAGACAAAGGGTCCCTGAGTGATAGCAAGGGTCCTCTGAATCCACTCTGTTCTTCAAACGTTAGCTTGAGATTCTCCTGAACCTTAGGGTAGGATGTTGCAATGAACCCTTCATCCATTTGCTCCGGGTGTTGTTGGGTTGAAGCATTAGTGGCCTCAAAGTCCATGTGTTCAAGGTTTGGTCCAGCATGAACAACATGACTTGGTTGAGGTTTAGAATCTGCAGCATCACCAGGGTTTGATCCAGCCTGGCCTTCGACTTGTTTACCAGGGTTTGGTCCAGCATAGCCTTCATCTTGAGCTTCAGGATTAATCTCAGGAGATACATCATCATCAGATTCCGTCTCGCTGTCAGTCAGTCCAAGTTCAGCATACAATGAAGAAGATTCTTCATGACCCGAGGGTTCAGTTGGTGCGGGAGTGCGCCTTTGAAAGATAAACTGATCAACAGGGCTCTTTTTCATGGGAGTCTAAAGGTTGAGTAGAACTTAAGCAACTTGTTCTTCACCAAGTTTCTCTTTCCCCTTTCCCTGTACCTCCGGGAGCGGCTAAAATTTTCCAGATCCAGGTTCCCTGATCACCACCGGTGGGAGTGGACCCTGATGTGCAGCGTGAACATCCTTTAAACTTTCTTCCACTGCCTTTTGCATATCAGCCTCTTCATCACCAAACCTGGGTTCATTCACTGGAACACCTTCATCTACGAACTCATCTACCAACTGAAGAGAGCTCTTTTGCGTTCGCTTCTTTATCACCTTACCAGCTTTAGGTCGTTTGGCTGGAGATGGTGCCTCAGAAGACTCCTTGACCAGTTTATGCTTTTTACTTTGGTCTTTCTTAGAGGGTTCAGTTGTTGCAGGTGTTGGTTTGGGTGGTTGAGAAGCAGTGGGCTTGGGAGCCTTGGCGGCTGCAGGTTTTGTGACTGGTGCTGCTTTAGGTGCTAAAGGCTTAGATTGCTTGGTTGCTTTGGGTTTGGTGGCCTTAGCAGGTTTAGGTGCAGGAGAGTCAGGATCACTAACTTCTTCACCGGCAAGATATCTTTGATGCTTAGCTACTTTCTCCAGATACGCATTGTAGTATTGTTCACCTCGAATGTCATCAGTGATAAGATCATTCAGAATAGGCATCCCAAATACTTCCCATTTGGTTCCCTTTTAACTAAATTTGAGATATCCCAGAACATACTCTTCATAAGGCAAATGAAAGTGGTGAATTTGCTGGGTGAATTTTGTGCTTGCTTTGTAAGTGATGGATGATCAGCTTGGTGAACCTAACACTTGGGATCACAAAAGGATTGGCTTTCTTCTTTCCCTGAGTATGCAGTGCCAGATTTTTTTTGTCTTCGACGAAAGAATGAATGGATTGGGTGAATTCTTCGCACATCCTCTCTGCATAATCAATATGGGCTTGATTGACGACGCCCCAAAGACTCCTGTAACATCCGAAGTTCTTGGTCTCTCAAACCCTGAAGTCTTTCCCATAAGACACAAAATATTAATGATGTGTGATGTGCCCTCCTCGTTGATGCATGTCATTAGTCACGACAGCAGATAATGTTCTGACAACTTTCGGGTAACCCAGATCGTTGACAAAGTTGATAAGAGCATCGGGTGTTGGTGGGGAAGAAAATGGCTTGTTTGTTGTCGTCTGGTGTAATTGAAGGGCGTCTCTGAGTGTGTCTTTGATAAGATCGAAAACATTGATCATCTAGCTTGACAGCTGTAAACTCCCTAGTCGGTTTTGACATATCGGAACTGTGTCCAAAATACTGCTGAATTTTAGATCGATGGATTATCTAGGAAGCAGTGATAAGGTCTGAAGAAGTTGGTGTGTCTTTAGTATATATCCCATTAGGTCTTGTAAATTGGATTGCTCTGTGACTTTTCTATATCCAAATAGCAGTTGCTTTTTCCTACAGGCACCCAACTGCTGCGAGGCAGGATCTGATCATCTGTTCCAGTGGGTGGTGCCAATACTACTTGGTGCTTGCCGTTTTCAACAGGAGCAGTTGACATTAACATCAACCTCATGTATCTGCACAATTACATCCTGAGAGACTTACATACAGGACTTGAGATGTTAGATGTGAGCAAATGCTAAGGAGTTAATTAGTTATGGACTACATCTAGGAAAAGGACACTTAGATCATGTTATAGTATTGGTTAACAGATTTGGTCAACTCTTAAGTCAACAGAAGTTAACTTATGGAAGAGAAGATAAGACGCAATGACCAAACCACAATGACCAAGTCGCAATTGTCAAGTAATGCTAGACAAAACCCAGAGGCAAAAATCAATAGGACAAAACGCAGATAACAAAACGCAAGATACAAAATGCAGTTAGTCAGCAAAACACAATCACACACAAGTCGCAGACATCAACAAAGCAAAACGCAGTCAATAAAAACGCAATGAATATTTTATAAAAAATTAATCAAAATGCAATAGGCAACACACAGACCATTCAAGAGGCAAAAGGCAAGTCGCAACAACCAAATCGCAGTGAATATTTTAAAACAAAATAATCAAAACGCAAAAGTCAAAACGCAACAGGCAAAATGCAGTGAATATTTTATTAAAAATAGACAAAACGCAATCATTTGAAAATTTTTTGAAATGTAAGTTTTAATATTTTAAGATTTTAATGGTCTTCAAAGCAAAACGCAATGACTGCGTTTTGACCTGTTTAACATTTAATAATTAAATCGCAACATGGAATCACAGAGCAAAACGCAATCAAGAAGAAAGAGGTAAAATGCAACTTAGAATATTCATATACAAATTGCAAACAAGAGCACCTAACAAAACACAAGCAAGAACACTTTAACAAAACGCAACCAAGAACATTTTAACAAAACGCAACCAAGAACATTTCA
This sequence comes from Tanacetum coccineum, assembly GCA_026074375.1. Taxonomy (NCBI): domain Eukaryota; kingdom Viridiplantae; phylum Streptophyta; class Magnoliopsida; order Asterales; family Asteraceae; genus Tanacetum; species Tanacetum coccineum. Next base: position 5,569 of record BQNB010133758.1, on the reverse strand, counting down.
AATACGCATATTTACAATGTTCGATACCTTGGCATTCCATGGCTAAACAGTCATGATTCAAATTTAATGATACTCACTAAACCATTCTAACAAACAACAAAAGTCACCTCAAACTTATTACGATCACTTGCTTGACTCAAAAACTCAATTATATGCGATAAAATCACAAGGGAATATAACTTAGCAATTGGCGGAGGAAACAAATAAGAATTCAAACGAATAGGACATCATGTTTGTAATTAACTGCTATCACAGCAAGCATAAAACGTCAATTAGAATACTATCCTAGTCTTGATGAGGGGATTATTCACTAACACCTTAAAAAGAACACGATTTATTGAATTTCAGGCCATGATATTATGGATAACGCATATATAGATGATAAAGAACAATAACCAAGCATTACCTAAACACGAAATCACACAAATGACCACGAATCAAGCAAGTCGCAAGGAGTTGTGTTTTGGGTTGAGAGAAAATGGTTTGACTGTAATTTTTTGGTTTTGACCAAGTCAAAACGCAAGACTACTTTTATACATAGGTACGAGTTTCAGAATTTAGCAGTTTTGGTCCCTCCTTTTCTTATTTCTTTTCCATTTAAGATATTAGTATTATTAAGGGATTATTTAAAATGCATAAATGGCACAAATGGTCCTTTATATTTTATGAGTCTAGGAAACACATAGCAAATAGCACATAAGACTCTATACTTACATATAACTGACAAATGTGACCTTTTTGAGTTAACACAAGTTTCACTCCCCTTTAAAACATAACCCCATTAGATACAAATATTTTCTTAATTAATTGTTCAATGTATTAAGATGCCCGATAAGTGTCATAAATTTTGAAAAAGTACTCCCCCCTCAATCAATGACCCGTTTTCTATTGAAAGAGCTGTAGTCGTTGATTGAGTATCAAATTTATAGAAACACACATCCTATTGATTATCCAACAACATTAACCCACCATGTGAAATCCAAATAATTTTCTGAAGAATCATAGACGGAAAATTATATGGATAGACAGAAGACTTCTCTTATGTATCAGGAAATAATGCACTCAAGCGTACATTAAGTCAGAGTTGCATGGATATAAAGTAATCCATGCCCGGGAGAATTTAATCACCCATTGTCAGGAACAGCCATCTTTTTGGCGACATGCTTTCCTCATTGTGAAAACTGGGTTGCAGTCTGAAATAACTACAAGCCTTAAAGACATGTTTTGAAAAATTTAAACTTCTGTTCGAGCTTCATTTAAAGACCCGTATCATTATTGAATGACATTTCTAGGTCCGTAAATGTTATCGATAAACGAAAGACATGTCTTGAAAAACTATTTTTGGTATTTTCTATTTTCTGATTTTTTTATGGTTTTTGTAGGTTTTATATTTTTGTATTTTTATTTTTAGATTTAAGCTATATACATATTTACATAGGATATGGGAGGACCATCCTTTACTCCTCTTCTCCTTCCTGAAGACGTTGAAGGGTTTCCGGAGACATACTCTTCATACCAAGTCGCGGGAGTAGAAATTTGAACCGCTCTCTTGGTAATGCTTTGGTGAATATGTTCGTGAGCTGATAATCCGTCGTCACGAAGTACAATTCAACCACGCCCTTCTCAACTTGCTCTTATATAAAATGGTGTCGTATGTCAGTGTGCTTAGATCGGGAGTGCTGGACATTATTGCAGCAGAGAGAAATGGCACTGCGATTGTCACAATACAGGGGAATCTTATTGAAGACAAAGCCGTAGTCTGTGAGCTGTGATCTCATCCAAAGTATCTGAGCACAACATCTAGACATGGCAATGTATTCAGCCTCTATTCTTGAGATCGCAATGCTCTTCTGTTTCTTTGATGACCAGCTGACTAATTTATCTTAAAGGAACTAAGCACTTCCGGACGTACTTCTTTATGTGTCTTGACAACCTGAATGTTCCGCAGCTACATAGGCCGTTAGTGCCATAG
>BQNB010133757.1:0-18414 GCA_026074375.1 Tanacetum coccineum | reverse complement strand
TAACAAGATTCAAACAAAAAGGTAGAAGTAATTTAGATCGATGATTTTGGGGGTGGATGATTTTGGGGGTGGATTTTGTGTAGTTGACATATATTATAGAGCTAATATTTAAGTATTATGAACTCGATGAGCACAAAGTTTTATTAATCAAATACTCACTTAACATAAAAGATACCATAAGCAACACAAGCACTAAAGCACCAACCGACTCTTCCATTGGTGCTTAAAAGATACTAGACCGCACTATACAATGACAAAACAAAGAGATTATATTGATCGTTGGTAACAATGAACGAAAAACTAATGAAATTAGACGAAACACTCGCATCGAATATAAACTTTATGAGTCGTGCTTAGCACGGCATACCACACTTCCTAGTATATGAATGTATATAAGATGAGTGTGTTACACGTGCCCTTGTTTCCACCATCTTATCTTGTCATTGAGATTGAATTTATGACGTAGAGTGAAGTTCACATGCATGCTATGAATTTGAGTTTGGTTTACATCATAAAATTTAGCTTGTACACGTATGGGTATGATAGACTTTTATATGTACACGTATAGGTGAATATGTTTCGCTGTATATATATTTCTTTCTTTTTTTAATTAAATTATATATAAAAGGCCAATAGTGCAAAGGTGGTGCAAACTTGAGCTAAAAACGCAAAAAGTACAAAATTTACATAAACACGAAAAATAAAAGTACAACATAAAAATATATGCAATAAGATCAAAGTACATAAAACATGTAGACTAAACGTAGTCTAGAGTTGGGTTTATAAATAATGTACATGTTTTATTATGTACGCGGAGTAACCTATCCGGTTAATCATAAAAATAATTTACGCCCATAGTGGTGTTTTTGTTAGGTGATTTATTTAATAAATTATCCCATAATTTAAAATAGCGGGTATTATCGAAGTTCGATATTTTAAAAGTTACGTTACGCAAAGATTAAACGTAAAACACGAAAAATAAACGCTTCCGATAAAATAAAACTACAACATTCATAATACGTTTTCAAAAATGATATAATACGTAGGGTTTCGTAGACGACATACGTCTAATGACGACGCACAAATGATGGTACGTTTAAAGACGTACACGGAATAATTTATTCTAAAACTCATAAATTTTTTAAGAGAATTTAAATTTATTGACGAAAGTCGAGGTTTAAATATTGACCCGAAAATTACGAATTGCTACATATGTTATTTGATTCTTGAGCCGATAGGTGTTTCGTGTCTACTACTTTAGTACCTTAATTGACATTGTCCACACTACATTAGATGTTAGTAATGCTTTTGAGTTAGCCGACTTATGGAGTTGTCGTAAGACTCGCAAAAGAGTTTTACAACTCCCTAATCGTTACAGTGTAGTATAGGCAAGACTCAGGGGTTGTTAACGTTCTCTAGGGGAATAGGTTGGTAAGGCTCAAACAGAATCTAACAGAGGTCTACAGGGTTGAGAGAAGATTCTTTTTGTATTTTATATTTTATGAAAGCAGGTAAAATCATGGTTTGAGAGGTTGGTTGGGTTTAACTAATTAAACTAAATATAAATCTAAACTACTTTGCTAATAATTATATGATAAACTAACGTATTTACTTAATCATGCACTACTCCTTAGTTTGCTTCTCCTAATCATGTTGCTTTGTCACACTTGTGATGATCTATGTAAGTATTTCCTAAGTCATGAACGAATTACATGAATCCGTCGTCTACGTAATATTCCATTAAGGCAACACACAAGTAAGGTAGTATGAAGATTATTACAAGGCCCCTAAGAGTACATCACATGCAATTAAAATACCTTAAGAGGGATCAACCATATTAGGGGTAAGGTAGTATGAAGACTATTACCGATAATATTCTTTCTACACACTCACATTTCCCTAGACATTTATGCCAATTTAATATCGTATGGCCAGTTTTCTAAAGCCTAATGCGCACATCTATCATAAGAAGCAACTTTAAAAGGATCTACAAACTAAGTTTCATGCAATCATAAGCAAATACTAATAGATCTAGCCTTGCATGGTAAATAATTAAGAACAAGAATTTATCACAAAACACATAGACATATTGAGTGATAAAGGATAAATGAACTTCACCTGATTAAATCATGTTGTTAAGGCTGTTACAAGAGGGTTTTGACACCTTAAAACGAGCCTAGAGGCTGCTAAAATCGTCCTTTAAAACTAGGGTTCGTATACCCAAAAAAGTTTACACACTAAAAACCCTAAAAAATTGATATGGTTATATATAGAAAAAAGGCAATGCCGCGACGACGTCGCTTTATCTCTCAGAGGCCGTCGCCATGTAGAATCTTCTAGGGTTTCTTTAAGTCTGCTACGTTCTGATGCTGTCTAGAAATATTTGACGTCGTCTCTTGAATGATCCTGACGCCGTCGCTTATGGTTTGCGACGCCGTCTCCATCTACTGTTGGGAATTTCTTCATGATAGTTTTGGATGTTAGTTGTGGTCCTGTCCGTTTCTTCTCCAATGGAGCCTAAGTCCACATGTATATTCCCTCCAAAAGCATCCAAGTACTAAAATACAAAACAAACATTAAGCACATAATCTGAGCATAATTTGCAGATTAGGGGGGATTAATAACCTAGAAAAAGTGTATAAAAAATGCACCTCAGTCAAATACCCCTACACGTGGATTTGCTTGTCCCAAGCAAATAGCTTTTCACCTACCAATACAATTATGGGCATTTACCTGCTCTTTAAAATCAGTTTTATGACACAACCTTCTAGACCTCGAATTAAGAGCACAAAAGCATATAATAGCACCCAACATAAGTTGTTTGGTTCTCTTTTTCTCTCAGGTGTATAATGAATTATAAAAATATAGGGAAACGGGAAAATAACACTCATTACCTGTCATAGCATATAAATTACCATAGGTTTGGTAGAGGATCAAACCTCCACCGCTAGGCACAAGTACTAGTCATTACTATCCAAGAAGTCTTTTAAGGGTTGTAATGTGTAGGTGTAAGATAACATTAATGGAAACGGAAATGAATGGGATATATTTAGGGGTGGCTTTGTGGGTGAATTTGGGGTGAAAAGGTTAGCTAATTATTTATAAGAATATACGCTGATTGGGTTGCGAAGCCAAAGACTCGGATGAAGATATACAAACTCTACATCAATCTCTTTCCTTTTTTTTCTGTTTTTCTATTTTTTTAACATAACACATCATAACTTGGGGTCTATAAACACACCCTTACACTTGAGTTTTAGAACTCATAATTATAATCTAACTAATGAACCAAATTAAGGTGGATCAACATAACATGGAGCTTATTGAGCTCTATTGGGGGTAATAAATTACTTCTTCCCCAATTCTTCATAAGATAAATACTATCATGAATCCCAATCGTCCCAAAACAGTATATACAAGGATAAGGACTTAGCAACCGTGCACTCAAATAATTAACTTGGGTTAAAACAATAGTGTACTAAAAACGAGCACATACAAGGTAGGCTAAGGCGATTTGGGTGTAACAATTGGTTTACTGGTTAACAATGCTCTTCATTAAAAGTCTAGATTAACCAGAAATTTACGGAAACCGTAAAAAGGATAGGCTCGGAGGGTTGTACTAGGGGTATCCTGCACTAAAAATGAGTGCATGGCAAGGGTGTGAGATAGTTATATGATCGATGTGACCATCATAACAATTACAGGTTTAAAACATGGGTTAATCCTAGTGCCTCTTATCATTTAGCAAATCCTAATTCTCGCTATGCGATCTCGGGATGCATCATAAACACAAGTTCTAGAATTTAATACACTACCGTTACACTCATATAATTTTAACCGATACCAATGCTCCAGAAAGGAGACAAAATCACACATATAGATCCATAACGATGGAATAGATACGCATGATTGCTCTTTCCTTAACTTGAGAAAGCTAAAGGTAAAATTATATTGGGTATCAAAAATGGATACCCGAATTCCTATAGATCTAAAGGCAAACATCACATTTTTGGGGTGAAATTTGAGGGTTTTTATGCTAATTATATAAATTCCTATCCATGAGACGCTAATAACACTCGGTTTTCGTCGGTATGTGTCATAAAATAAATAAATTTGGGTCAAAATGACCTTCTACGCTATGTTTCGATATATTACCCATCATTTTAAGGAACAAGCAAATGGCAATTGAAGGAATAGTTTCTAAGGATTATTTCCCCTATATTTATTATGAACATTGTCCCTAATGTTCTCTAAAAGTACCCGTAAAATGAATAAAGAAAAAAGAAAACAAGTAAAAGAAACTAGTACTCCCCTGGTTTGCTCAATAATGGAGAAGAAACATGCGATAACTGGTTAAATCGTCATCCAAGAATCGTCATTTGGAAAATTCCTAAGAGCTTCCAAGCTTCTTCTCATCAAATATAACCTGTAAATCAAAGACAAGACAACTACACCTGGCGTAAAATCTAAGGGATAATGATATATGCAACGAAACTTTTAGGGTTGACTCTATGAAAGCAGTAAAGATAGGATGAAAGCGATGATGCAATCATAGGTTTCTGCATGTTTATAAGAAAATTACAAATTTTACAAATTATTTTTTGAAAATAATAGAAAATTTTCACAGGTTTGGAGGCGCGACGCCGTTAGGAGCAAATCCTGAAGCCGTCTCCACACACTGTGAAAATTTTACTTTTGTTTTTCTTGAAAAATTTTCTGCACGCAATTCTATTAGTTATTTCCTGCATAAAATACTGCATAAAACCTGAGATTAATCAGTACAATCATATGACTCGAAACTGACACGAATTAGTCTAAACAATTTATTTTATATGTTTGAATTGGTTCTTATAAACTGGATATTTTTCACATACACTTATTTTATGCAAAATGTCTTTGATTGTTAATAAGACAAGGTTAAAAATAAAACAAAGCATGATTACAAATAATTCAAACATAAAAGAATAAAGAATTAAAAGACAAGACATTCAATAAGCTAATAGATAATGATTCATAAAGATAACCGAAATAAAAGTTCAAAGATACAAATCCTAAACTATTATAGACCATAATTGTTCAACAATGAAAGACAATAAAGAGTGCAGGATTAAACAGGAACAATCAAGAAGAGCCATCATGTGAGAGGTCAGGACGGTACTCATACCCATGGTAGCCATAGGGAGGGTAGTCGGCTTCAGGCCCGGGGAATGCATCAATCTGGAGGTAGGGATCCAGGTTGTCGCGGGTGGACAAGTATTGGAATGGCGAACAGTGTGGTCATACATCCAGTTAGCTTGCTCCTCCTGCCGCCCTATCCAAGCGTCAATTTTCCATCAACGCTTATCTTGTTGGTGCATCCATCGTGCTTGGCGAACCTTCCAGTCACCCTGGCTCATGTTACGATACACCTCGGTAGAACCACCAACCTCTTTATTAGCTGCCTCTTCGACTTCATCATTTTTCCCAACCTGACGTGTTGTGGGCTAACAGTTTGTCCCTCTACCGAGATCCATCAAGACATTCATGGCAACCAAAGACTTCTTTTTGAAGATGTGTGCCCTAGTCTCAACACTCAAAGCATCCACCATAGCATTAGTTTGCAATCCAAAAGACCTAGCAATTATAGTTACAAACATTCCTCCACAAATCAAATCCTTATCCCTAACGCCTTTGAGATACCAGGCCAACCAATAGTATATGTTGCAAGTGACCCCTTCGCCATAAATGCAATAGAGGTAAAAGAGATCAATTGCGGTGACCCGGTGGGTTGATTCCTTCCTACCCAAGATGGTCGTCGCTATTAAACGGTGGGCCAACCTAACCTTTGGATCCCTAACTCTTTTGATAGCCGTTCCTCCTAAGACAAAATCACCATCCCTAATGTTTGGCCAAAACCTCATTGTCACAAGCTCAGCCCTCACTATCTCACCTCTGTTCAATCCACTCTAAGTGCTAGCCAACCTCGATTGTTTCTCAAAATACAATCCAATCCTCCGCCACAACTCCAAAAGAGACATAGTCCTAGCTTCTCCTCCTAGCCTAATTGAAACACCTACATGAGCGGAGTTGTACCTGCAAGGAGAGGAGTCACTCGAAAGAGGCAAAGAAATCCCATACTAGCTCGCGGTAAACTGGTTCATTTATTTGAAATATATTTGCCCATTGGGGTTCGATGAAGGAATATATGTTGATGCTATCGAAGAATTCCCTAGCAAGACCATGAGTGGCAAGGCTGTCCCAGTCAATGAAGTCTCCAGGGTGGATTAGACGCATTGAAATAGTGAAGTAATTTCCTTGGTGGATATCTGATATGTTGTCGTGTAGGGTCAATTATTTGATTATCAAGTTTTAATTTTATATTTAGCCAACAAACCTAAAACAACACTTTAAGCAGTGTACCCGGTCAAGATGGAGTTCGCGGTAAGTAGGGTGTCGAACACTAAGAGTGGAACATTAATCATATATTCTATTCGTATTTTAATTAGTCTATTTACTGGTTAAACCTATGGTATATACGTTGTCTAATGATATGGGGGTTTTCAGCCTGAGAGACTGGCACAGGTTTGGTGGAAACAAATATCAATTCAATAGGCAATAAACATAAAAGAAGAAAATTAGAAGATAGAAAAGCGGTACAAGCCAAATGATAGAAAACTGTATTAGCCATATTAAATCCGGTTCAATGTTGGTTTGTTTATTTTAGTGCAATGATTTACTTATCTCAAAGTGGCATATCATTCTTAAGACTTAGGCGGGACATCATCCTAAGACCTAGACACGATTAATCCTGTCACAATTAACGCATCCACATAAAGCATCCTTTAGTTTAATTATAATCTATCTTAGAGAATTAAAGCAGTGGTGATCCTGTTAAAACCCTAGCCCAACGGGACTTTACCCACTTATTGTTTGACGGTGTTTTATATACTGGTAGTCCACTATTCCAATCTTTATCAGTTAATTAAGAGCATGATTGTTGAAACATAAACGGGTCACCTACCGGTCCAACTAAGCTCATAATTTAAAGACAAAGACAGAACGTTATTTGTGATCCTATTGGTCCAGTAATATGAAACACGATATGGAGAGCTATCCCGGTATCTAGATTACTTGGTCCGTATCACTAGATCCAGTTGAATAATAGGTCGCATATTCAAACACATAAACAAGTATGAGGTGATAAACATAATTAAACAATCAACGATAAATTAAGAAATCAATTTTAAAACAAACCAAACATTGAACTTTCATTAAGATGGCTAATACCTGAGGGTATTAGCCCACAACCATTGTAATTATACAAGTGTAATCAAACAATTGAAAATCAAAAGATTAAGAGAGTAAAAATTACACGATGTCTTTTATGGATTCGTGATCAATGCTTGACCTTGATGGCTGATCTTCTCTTCTAAAATTCATCTTTAGTGAGTATCGTATAAAGAATATGATATTGCACACTAAAAACTCATTTTTGAGTCTTCTATTTATAGTGTCTGAAAAAGACTCGATACGCCGTATCTGGCAAGGTCAATACGGCGTATTGGCCTGGATTTCTTAGAGTACGCGCTACGTTCATAATCAATCAATGATATCATTCCTAATTTACTTATTTACTGTATATTTGAATAGTTATCTTCATGGATACGACGTATGTAGACAGAGAGGATACGACGTATTAGGAATTGGTCAAACACGTTTTCTTGTGAAGTCTTGGCGCGGATACTCCGTATCTCTTTTGTTGGATACGGCGTATTGGTCAGAAATTAGTAATCTTCAAATATCTTTGTTTTAGCTCCAAATTATGCGCCTTTTAGCTTGTCTTCACAAAACACTCCTGAATTACTTCATTTATCAACTTTAAAGCAATTAAATATCCTAAATATGCTCATTAAATTATATTATAAAAGTGGGGCAAACAACAGAGGGGATATATGATTATAATAAAGGATGACGTTATGAGATTTGTCATCAAATATCATCGTCAAACACTCTAAATTCATGAACTTTGTCCTCCATTGTAGGCTCTTGGGATCTAGAGGTTTTCCCCCTTATGCTCTTCCCAATCCTAGTCCACTTGCTCATTGTCTTCACCAAATCCAAAACAAACCGGATTGAAATTAGAGAGTTTGATCAGACCATCCAGACGGTGTTATAAAATCTCCAACGCCGTCGCAGAGTACTTTTGTTTGAATATTCAGGTTAGGCGGGAAGACTAAGTTATTATTTTTTTATAAACCCATTGCCAAACACCCCCTTAAGATCAGAACGTAAATGGGTTTGCTCAAAAATAGTGGTTTTCCTACCTAAATCCGAATTGTTTTTGATAATGTATCAAGATTATACAATCTAGTATCAAAACCAAAGATTGATTACTTGGATTCGTGTAAGATTAACCCCCAAATTGACTTACTTGTTCTAGAGTTTGCAATTGGGAATCTTGATTGAAATCAAATAACCTAGGTATTAGATTGAGATGGAAGAAGGATTGGAAATGAATTAGGTGGGTTACTTACCGAGTGGAGATGATTTCCCAAGAAATAGCAAGATTGATGATGATTTCGTACGTTTTCTCTTTTGTGGGTTGAAAAGTTTGTGAAGAAAAAGTGAGTTTGGGTGTTTGGGTTTTATCCTGATAGGACCAAAGTAATGGCGTTGCAAAATTTTCTGACGCCGTCGCATTTACTTTATTTGTAAAAGTCTCCCCAAAATAGTTTTCAATACCCGACAAAGATTACCCCCCTAGGATCAAACATTTGGTTTCTATTATTGATTTTGAAAAGGTTATGGGGAAGGGACTTGCAATTTATTTGGCAATTATCTCCAAAAGGTAAGCGTCGATTGGGCATCGGTTGGCTAACTGATGGGTTTCTCGCGTTTTGTTAAAAACTGGCAGTTCATTTACTCCTAATGCCTGGTTTAAAACCGTGTGAATATTTTCTCCCGGGAGGTAGGTTGGGAAGAATGGTATGGACGTACCTAATGCAGAGTGGCTTTGGTGAGATGAAGTTGTGAGCGTGGAAGGAGTTGGGGAATTTATGATTGCTAAAGGGGTTTGGATCCTCAGTGCCGGGATACCTTGTTATCTTTTCAATCTTTTTTACCCTATTTTCCTCTCTCCTTATTTCATCTTTTAATTTCTCTACAACCTTCAGAGAGAGTTGCAAGAAATCACTTCCAATTACTCCTATGTATTCTTCGAGTTGCTTAACTCTTTCTTCTTGGTCAAGAATGAAATTCATCACCAGATCCTTGAATGCTTCGTGGCGTGATGGTTCTGGCGGTAGTCGATATCCTAAGTTGTTTGTCATTTCGAACATGCTTTCACTTCTTTTCATTAGTAAGATTACTTCCTCCATCAATGCACCAACTTTACATTCCATGACCCCTAGTAATTTTTCAATGTCGGGGTTTTCGTGGTCGAGCCTCCTTCCTTCTGGGATGACGGGGTCATTCCATCTCTCTTCCTCATATTAAGCTAACTTCTCGATGGTGGCCCAGGCTTTTTTCGCGCTCATTTTCCTGAGCTGGCCTTCAGCGGCATAGTCTACTGTTCTTCTCAGGGTTTGGTCGAGGCGATCATAAAATATTTGGATTTGGAGCCAAAGATCGATGCCATAATAAGGGACTTTTTGGAGTAAGTCCTTGAAACGAGTCCATGCATCAGAAGTAGATTCTCCTTGATGTTCTTGGAACATCAGGATGTCATTACGAAGTTTTACAGTCCTTCCCGATGGAAAGAATTGGGCAAGGAAACGAGTAGTAAGATCCTCCCATGTGGAGATGAATCTGCTGGAAGACGTTCAAGCCAATTGCTAGCTTGATCACAAAGGGAAAATCTAAATAAACATAAACGTGTTCTTTCCTTATTTGCAACATCAAGGTTAAGTGATTCCACAAGTTTTAGAAAATCCTTAAGATGTTGGTTTGGATCTTCGAACTGATGTTTGTGGAATGAGCATCCGTTTTGCACCAACCGAATAGTGTCGGATCATAGAGGCACCACATTGTTCCCATCGGGGAGCTCAATGGTGTTTCGATAGCCCTCGTGGCTAGGTCTGGAGTAATCTCCAAGAGTGCGGATAGGATTTTCGTTTGTCATAGAGGTCAACGAAAATGATTTACGAAACAAATAAAACAAAGAAAAGATAAACTATAAGAAAGCTAATATACTGAAAATAAAATTCTCACTTGATAGGAATCAAGTGAGTAGACCTAAGTTAAACAAAATTCAAAACCTAACTATTGCCCCGGCAGCGGCGCCAAAAACTTTGATGAAGTTGTCGTAAGACTTGCAAAAGAGTTTTACAACTCCCTAGTGAGTGTACCTAATCGTTGCAATGTAGTATAGGCAAGACTCGAGGGTTGTTAATATGCTTTAGGGGAATAGGTTAGAAAGGCTCGAACAGAATCTAACAGAGGTCTACGGGGTTGAGAGAATATTCTTTTTGTATTTTATATTTTATGAAAACAGGTAAAATCATGGTTTGAGAGGTTGGTTTGGTTTAACTAATTAAACTAAATATAAATCTAAACTACTTTGGTTATAACTATATGATAAACGAACATATTTACTTAATCATGCATTACTCCTTAGTTTGCTTCTTCTATTCATGTTGCTTTGTCACACTTGTGATAATCTGTGTAAGTATTTCCTAAGTCATGAACGAATTACACGAATCTGCCATCTACGTAATATTCTGTTAAGGCAACGCACAAGTAAGGTAGTATAAAGATTATTACAAGCCCCCTAATAGTATATTACATGCAATTAAAATACCTTAAGAGGGATCAACCATATTAGTGGTAAGGTAGTATGAAGACTGTTACCGATGGCATTTCCCTAGATGTCTATGCCAATTTAATATCTTATGGCTAGTTTTTCTAAAGCCTAATGCGCACATCCATCACAAGAAATAACATTAAAAGGATCTACAAACTAAGTTTCATGCAATCATAAGTAAATACTAATAGATCTAGCCTTGCATGGTAAATAAAGAAGAAGAACAAGAATCTATCACAAAACACTTAGACATATTGAGTGATAAAGGATAAATGAACTTTACATGATTAAATCATGTAGTTGAGGCTTTTACAAGAGGGTTTTGACACCCTAAAAATGAGCCCAAAGGATGCTAAAATTGTCTTCTAAAACTAGGGTTCGTCTCCTAAAAGTTTCACACTAAAAACCTTAAAAACGGATTTGTATATATAGAAAAAGAGGCGCGACGGCATTGCTTTATGTCTTAGACGCCGTCGCCACATAGAATCTTCTAAGATTTCATTAAGTTGGCTATGTTCTGACACTGTCTAGAAATCTTTAACGTCGTCTCTTGAATGATCATGACGCCGTCGCTTATGGTTTGCGACGCCTTCTCCAGCTACTGTTAGGAATTTCTTCAAGATAGCTGGTGTAGAGTCGTGGTTTTGTCCGTTTCTTTTCCAATTTAGCCCAAGTCACGTGTATTTCCTCCAAACGCCATCCAAGTGCTAAAAATACAAAAATAAATTATTAAGCACATAATCTAGGCATATTTGCATGATTTAGGGGGTTAAATGACCCTGAAAAAGTGTATAAAATGACACCTTATTACCGACAGAAAAGTCATAGGAGCCGACACTATACTTAGAGGTTATATGTTAAACTTGTTAAATCACCCGTTCAATATCGACTTAATGCCCGTAGAACTCGGTAGCTTCGATGTCATCATCAAAATGGATTGGTTATCTAAGTACCATGACGTAATTGTCTGTGATGAGAAGATTGTCCGCATTCCCTATGTGAATGCAGTGTTGATGATTCAAGGTGATAGGAGTGAAGGTGGAAAGAATCCTCGACTAAATATTATCTCGTGCACCAAGACAAAGAAGTATATACAGAGAGGATGTATTGCTTTTCTGGCTTAGATTATCGAAAAGAAGACGGAAGACAAGTCGGAGGAGAAGCGACTTTAGGACGTGTCGATCATGCATGATTTTTCAAAAGTCTTTCTAGAATAATTGCCAGGACTTCCACCAACCTGACAAGTTGAATTTTAAATCGACTTAGTCCCTGGTGTTGCACCTGTAGCACGATCCCTGTATATACTAGCCCCGTCAGAGATGCAAGAGTTGTCTACTCAATTGCAAGAACTATCTGACAAAGGTTTTATAAGACCAAGTTCCTCACCCTTAGGAGCTCCGATTTTTTCTTCAAGAAGAAAAATGGATCTTTCAGGATGTGCATTTGATGTGTTGTAGTGTAGGGTTGTTTTTTATATGATTCAAGTTTTAAATTTATATTTTGCCGACTCAACCAAAAACAACACTTTAACGGGCAGTGTACCCGATCGGTAGTAGTTTCGTGATAAGTAGGGTGTCGATCACTAAGAGCGAGGTTAAATCTATCAATTTAATTAATATCTTGGTTATCTAATCTATGTTAATTCTATTCTAATCCTATGTTAAACCTATGTCAGTCTAAATCCTAATTCTAATGGAAAAGGGGGGTTTTCAGCCTGAGAGACTGGCACGGTTTGGTTGGTGACTATAATCAATTCAAGAAACTGTTACCCACGCAAGCTAATTAACAAAAGATAAAAGAGCGGTCGAACCTTATATAAGAAAACTGTATTAACCATTATTAATCCGATTAGAACGTTGGTTTGTTTATTTAGTGCAATGATTTCTTCTCTCGAGGTGGCATATCATTCTTAAGACTTAGGCGTTACATCATCCTAAGACCTAGACACGTTAATTCTGTCACAATTAAAGCATCCGCATAAAGCATCCTTATTTGCTGATTATAATCTATCTTAGGGATTAAAGCAATGGTGATCTTGTTAAACCCTAGCTCATAGAGACTTTACCCACTTACCGCTTAATGGCAATCTATACACTAGTAGTCCACTTGTCCAACTATCCAATGGAATCAGAACGTTATTTGTTGAATTATCTAGGTCACCTGCTAGTCAACACGATCAATAAACCATTGGCAATATCCAATTAACTAGTTAAGCCCGAAGCGTATCCTAGACACAGACTTAGAAGGACAATATTTGTGTAACTATTATTCTAGGTGTATAAATTACTATATGGAGAGCTATCCCAGACTCTAGATCCGCTTGGTCCACTTAGCTAGATCCAGTTGAATGATAGGTCGCATACAAAAGCGTTTAAACAAGTATAAATTGATAAACATAAACAAGCATACAACGATAAATCAAGAAATCGATATAAACAAATATCAAACATTTAGATCTTCATAATAATGGCAAATACCCGAAGGTATTAGCCTTTAAACATCATAATAAATACAAGAGTAATAATTTAGCCATTGTAAACTAACCGAGTTAACGAATGATACCAAAAACTGAACGATTACTAAAGTATATGGAATTACACGATGTCTCCTATGGAATTGAATACGTTGCTCGACCTCTTCTGCTCTTTTTCTCCTCCAAAATCAACTTTTATGGTTTAGGTATCAAGAATATGATTTAGCACACTTAAAACTCGTTTTTGAGTTTTCTATTTATAATGTCTGGAAGTCGGTTCAATACGGTGTATCCAATGGGTTAGATATGGCGTATTAGGGATTTCTTGGAGTAGGGACCACGTTTGATATCTTCCAGAATATTATATTGATTCCATATCTTGAATACGGTGTATTGAGTCATCTGGATATGGCGTATTGCTCTTTAATCTTCTGTGGTCTTTGGTGAGTGCAGGCACGGATACGCCGTATCTTCTTGATAGATACGGCGTATTGGTCTTCAGAATAGTAATCTTCAAAATATCTTCATTTAAGCTTCAGAATGCGCGCCTTTTGCTATGTTTCACCAATTACTCCATAATTACTGCAATTCTTAAATATAAACAATTAAGTAACAATTCTTTGCAATAACTATACAAAATGGGTTAATATCGTGGGATAAATGATGCTATAAAATAGACGTTATTTGATGTCATCAAATATCCCCCCACTTGAATCCTACTTGTCCTCAAGTAGCCTTTAGAAGTTTACAAAAATGTATCCCTAAGGATATTTTCCGTTAAAGCATTTATTCGATCTATTACAAGTACACAACCAAACACCTCACGAAATAGGAAGATGAAAACACTTAAATCACTCAACTAATCTATGTGGTAACATGTAACTAATTCGCTTAATTGCTCGGTCGTGATGAGTATTCTATCATAAGCTTGGCAAGGATACACATCTCTACCACTAAAGCCAAGGAGTAACAAGTTTATAAAGGTAAATATGGGTTTTTTTTGTATGGAAAGGCGTACGGTTTGATCATTCTACAATCTTTCACCAGAAGTACCACTCTAACAAGGCAGCTGAAGCACACATATACACCCAGAATGCCATGATAGACATGAGTGTTCGATCACATCCCCATTCAAATTTAACCAACGATTAGAATGAAGAATGATATAGGGTAGGAACCTTCTATCTTTCACCAAAAGTCGTAAACCAACAAGGTACAAAACATGCATACACACCCGGAAAGCTGAGATAGACATGCATGTTCGTATGAATCCTCATTCGCATAAAACCAGTGGTTAATCATTAGGTAAGAGGGAATTAAAATGTTGTTAAATAAAAATCAAGAAACAAATACAAGTTGCTAGACACTTATTTTCTTGACCGTTATTATGACAAAGACACAACTATTTACAATGTCTTGATCATAGATAAAAAACAACAACCTAAGTTGGCGTTCGCATAACGGTCAACTCCCCAATCATCCCAAAACTTTGCATACTCTACAAGGTAAGTGGCGTTATCTTCCACTTTGTACAATACTCTACATCGTTGATTTTTGTCGACGTATCAACGAATAATTGATCCTTCGTATAATTCCTTTGGTAATGCTCTTTCGCGAAACGATTATCTTTGAAATTTCTTTCTCTCATTTTTTCTTGCAATTTTTCTCTTTTTTTTAGTAACTAAACTTCAAATCTCGGTGTAGTTTCACCATCTTCACAATCATAATAATTCTGGATAATTCATTCAGTAATTTATTTGTTCTTTGGATTCACCATTAATTGTGAATGTAGTAAAATCACATGAGCTTTGACTACTAGTATACATTCCCATTTGCAATGTGTAAATTTCCAACCGCACCAAAGATAGAAAATGACACAAGACTCGGGAAATACTAACTTTACACTTTAAGCAACTAGCAACTGTAAATTAAACTTAATCTAACAGGGTAGGTTAAGGTGTAAGGGTGTAACGAAACAAATAATTGGTGTAAATTCCTAAAGGATTGGCTCTACGGGTTGTTCTAGTGGATCATCACTCTAAAGATGAGAGTGGAAGGGTTTAAACTAGAGGTTAACTAACCGGTGTAGTTAGTTAATAAACAACATGTATAGGCAATTTGGTTGTAATCCTAAGATTTACCAATTTAAACAAGTTACTCCAATTAAATCCATAATACTCATTATTGTGGTCTCGAATAGATATACCAAGCCAAGTTCTAAAGTCTACAACATCACCGGCACACTCATATTTTGTAGAATTTGGGTAAACATTTGGAAACGAAAAGGTTAAATCCTCATAATATATATCAAGGGTTATTGTGTGCGGGTTATGTAACATGTAATTTCACAAAAGTATGCTTGACAATTTTTAAATTTGAGCATAATTTAAGCCTTTTATTGTGAAAATTTAGGACAAGTAAACATTCTAATTCCATCCCCTCACTTGAATTATGCAACGTCCTCGTTGTATATGTAAAACATTAAATACGGGATTTTAAAAAGAATTAGAATGAGAAACTCCCCTGATATTTGCTCGGTAGATTATCCAATATGCGTTTATGAGCAAGATCGCGTGTTTAACAACCATTTTGAGGTTTCAAGACTCCAACACTTCAAGATTTCTAGATTTGTAAATTCTCCACCAATATTCATTAATATTTCCTTCACGAGGTCTTGTGTAAAATATAGGAAAAACAGGTGCACTCCTTTCATGGTATCTACGGTTAATTTAAACTAAACTAAAACAAACTAAATACGGGTCAGACTGTGGATACGGCGTATCAAGTAGATGAATACGGCGTATTCGCAGAACTGACAATAATGTTTTTAAAGTGCATGAAAAATAAAGACTGATAACGTCCAGACATTCAATATGCCGTATGGTATGGGGCGGATACGTCGTATTAAAGTCTAGAAAGACAGACTCGATAACAAAATTAAATAACATTCTGGATTGTCTCCTAGGAAGCACTTTTGTTTACAGCGAAGTCTTTAAGTTAGACTTTTCTTCAGCTTCTCTTTTTACTCCAACTCATGCAAATCATCTTCGTTATTGCATTGTTCATTAGTGTGGTGTTTAAACTTTAGATGTGATCTGACCGTTTGGTAAGTTACTTCATTATCACCATTGTAAAGGGTAATAATCCCTTCAAACCGTTTTGTTTTAATCCCAACTTCTCTCAAGAATGGTTCGCCAAAAATAATATCGCCCATTTCATTATCATGAAAAGCATCCATATCCTCCAAAACTGCAAAGTCAGTCATAACAGAAAAAGTTTCAACAAAGATAAGAACATTCATTAAGGCTCCTACAACATTATTCCCTTTGTACACCATCTTACTTTTCATTATTGAATTATGAAATTTTCTTGACATCATGTTGACATACAATAATGGGAAAAAATTAGCGTGTGTAAATTCAAATCCTATCATGCATGAAAACGTTAAGTTGTGAGCACAATCTATATGGATTTTCTTATCATCATCACAATAACTAGGGTAATCATCAATTCCAGTATCAAGATCTTCATCCCTAGTTCTAAATTCCTCAACTACCTCACCTTCCTCAATGGTGGGCATTAAATCATCTCCTTGATTTCTTCTAAGCTTAAATGGCTCATTTAGATCATTTAATTCAATGTAATCTTTTGAGAAAAGGGTCTAATGATCTATTTAACACCAAAGTCTCTCCCATAAGCCTAGCTTCTAAATCAAGCTCCATTCTTTCTCTCAAACTTAGCATATAGACCCTCTTAATTATACTACTAGCAGGTTTAACACTTTTGAAAATAATATTTTCTTCCCCGACCTTCAAAGTAATCTTTCTTTTGTAAACATTAATCTTAGCATGGGCAGTAGACAAAAATGGTCTTTCGAGGATCAAGGGTACTTTGACATCCTCAGGCATATCAAGAATTATAAAGTCTATTACGAAAGTAAATTTACCAATTCCTACTAGTACATTTTCAGCTATTCCTTTTGGATATTTCACAGTCCTATCTGCCAATTCCATTGTCAACCTAGTGTGAGCTAATTCGCCTAATCCTAAGATAAGGTAGGTCGAGAGAGGCATAACACTAGTGCTAGCTCCTAAGTCAACAAAGGCGTTGTCAAAACAGAAATAATTAATAAAGCAAGGTAAAGTGAAACTTCCTGGGTCTTTCTCCTTTCGGGGTATGGCATTGTTGATATGTGAAGCTCCATAAGCTTTCTTGAATTTTGGTCCATAGTTCCCCTCTTCTTCATAGTAATGATTATCCAAACGACTTGGAAAAGGAACTGTCATTTGTCTTGACTTTTATAACAATGTACCGTTCTGTCCAGTAGATACGGCGTATTGGTTTGATCCAATACGGTGTATCGAGTTTGAATCAGCTTCAATAGTGGTTGAAATTGACTTGACTTGGTCTCTCAGGTTTGTTTCAGCTGAGGTAGGCTTCCAAATCCTCTCTCCTGTAGTACCTTACTCATTTGCCCGATTTGTATTTCTAAAGTTTTGATTGATGCTCCTTGGTTCCTTATTGCAGCATCTGTCGAAGCTCGGATTTCTTTGATCAAGTTAGAGTTTTCTTCATGTATTTTTGCTGATTCACTCATGAATTTGCTCAGGGTATCTTCCATAGATTGCCTTCATTCTTGGAACGAAGGATTGGCATTGTTCCTTTGATAGTACCCTAGAGCAGTTGATCTATATCCCCCACCTTGAAAAGGTCTACCAAATTGCATGTAGTAAGCTTTCTCTAGGGCTTTCCCTTCTTCTTTTTGTGGGCAATCCTTGGTGTAATAGGGTCCTTCGCATTGTTCACATCTAACCTAAGCAGTATAAACTTTTTCATTCACTTTCTTAATCTCTCTTCCAAGATTGTTTAAGTGTGCTTGTATCACAGATAATCCGTCAGAAGTCTTAGTACTTCTTCCTCTTGATGTTCCATTGTGCCATTTTTGAGAGTATTCAGCCATTTCTTGGATGGCTGTTTTGGCATCTGCAACAGTTTTAGGCGGAACGACACCTCTTGAGTCAAGAATCTGTCGTGTTGGAACATCCAAACCATTGTAGAACAAAATCACTGTTGGGATTCTTGATTTGATGAGACAAAATGAATAAAAGAATGAAACAAGATGGAAACAAGAAGGACCAAAATTGTCATCATGAAGTTCTAC
>BQNB010133756.1:0-17316 GCA_026074375.1 Tanacetum coccineum | reverse complement strand
AAGATAAAAATGGAAAATGGAATGTGTGTGTGTGTTAAATATTCGGCAGAACCACAAGCCAAAGAAGAAAGAAACAAAATAATTTTTTTTTACATCTAAACATGTATATATATATTACAAATATCTAATAAATTTCTTTTAGATATTTTGTAAAATATCTAATAAATATCTTTTAGATATTTTGTAAAATATCTAGTTAATTTAACGCGAGCCTTAAACGCGAGCTTTGACCGAGGTCGAGAAATAAATATGACATGGTTCATAAAATGATATTTTATGATCATAAAAATAATAACGAGATAAGTCGTAAATTTTACGAAGCTCGAGGCGATTAACGAACGCGCGGTCAAACGTCGACTCGCGGAACGTCAAAAATAAAAGTAACCCAATCTTTTCCAAAATTTTCATAATAAATACGAAAATATTTATTATCGACAAAAAAAATGTTAAATGTCGACACTCGCTCACGGAAACTCGTAAAATAATATTTACGACATCGGGCACGTGATCGTCGTACAATGACCTAAAACACGGGGTGTTATAGAAGCAACTAGGGAATTGCAAAGACAACTTGATCAAAGACATGAGGTTCCAACTCAACCTACTCAATCTCAGGGAATTGATTGGAATGATCCAAGTTTACTAAGGTATCATGCTTTGGAGAATAGACTTGTGTTAATAGCTCAAGCAAGAAGGAATATGATTACATACTTGAAGAATCTAGGAGGCTATAAGGAGAGCTACTTTAAGAGAATGAGCTATAATGACATCATACCAATTTTTGAAAGAGTATGGGATCATGTCAATACTTTTATTCCTATAGGGTCTGAGGTTGAAAAAGACTCTTCTAAACCAAGTGAAAAAGAAACTTCAAAAACAGTGAAAGAAGAAAAGGTTAAAGAAGAAGATGTGAATCCTGAGCCAGTGTTGATTGAAAAGAAAGCTGTTGGAATTAGAAGAAAAACACTTGCAAGAAGAAGAGAAAGTGACAAACAAGGTCAAGACAACTCAAAGAGACATTAGAAAGAGAAAGAAACAGTTGATTATGAGGAAGAAAAAGATGATTTAAGAATGTAGTTGACAGTAGCTCCAGATGAAGAAGCAATTGTGGATCCAAAAGTCTTGCATACTAAGTATCCTATAGTTGACTGGGAATGTCAAAGTTTAGGAAATATGCATGTTTACAAGATCATAAGAGCATACGGAAACACTAGTTATCATAAAACCTTTGAGAGTATGCTGAAAAGTTTCGATAGACATGACTTAGAGGTTTTACACAGGTTGGTAACAGAAAGATTTCAAGATAACACTCCAGAAGGATACAATTTGATGTTATGGGGTGATCTGAAGATACTAGTAGATCCTAAGCAAGATGATGACATCTGGAAGAATCAAAACCAGTGGAAAATAATCAGTTAGAAGCTATATGAAACTTGTAGAGTTCACACACTGATGGTTGATGGTACTTTGATGACTATTCATATGTTTGTAGAGAAAAAGTATCCACTCACCAAAGAAACACTTCAGAAGATGCTTAACTAGAAATTAGAAGCTGAAGCAGAAAGTTCTATGGCATTTGAGTTACTAAAGTTTATCAAGACTCAGATTAAAGAACAATAAAAGTGTGTTTGAAAGAATCCTCAGCAAAAGAAGAATAGAAGATCTAATCCAGAAGAAACTTAAGATTTAAGAGTAAATCACAAGTTTAGGGGAGGATTGTTGGGATTCTGAAACTTCTACAAGTTAATACTGCTGGCTCAAGATTAATACTGCTAGTGAAGACTTAATGCTGTTAAAGAAGATTAAAGAAATAAGTCTAAGTCTTTAGTACTGCTAGCTTTGTAGTTAGTACTGCCAGTAATAGTTAGTACTGTTAGTTAGTATTAGTACTGCTAGTGTATTGTATTAGTACTGCTTATGAGATATGCATGAGATAAATTAGGAATAGATATGCATTATCTCCTAACGCGTTTTGTAAGCCTATTAGGGTTTTCCTTAGTGTATAAAAGGAACCATACGGCATAGTTAGAGAAACATAATCAAACACAACACCAAGTACATTAGTGTATATAAAACATATAGTTGTTTTGTTATAAGTGCAATATATTGAAGTTGAGAGAATCTTCTGTGTTAATCTTATTTGTTCTTCTTGAGTATATATACTAGATTCCGCATAGTATATATATATATATATATATAATAATATATTATATACCTTATATATATATATGATATATATGATTTACACACACACAATAATCGTCAAGGTTTCAACCTTAGTTGTCTTGGATTTATCTAAGGTGACTAAAAGCTTCAACAAGCTAACAAAAGATCTGTTATAAACGGGATCTATAAATCCTAAGGAGTTGGCTTACAAAGATCTACTGATGTGATAACGTAGCTTGTGATTTCATGCAAATTGAAAAAAGTGGCTTACCTTTTTCTGCAATTTGTTCTATGGTAACAACACCCTTCATCATGTATGTTGATTAAAAATATTTCAAAGACCTTTGCAACATTTTGAATATCCTACATTATCATAACAACATGAAGATAGTTAGCTTGGAACACACACACAACCACCTAAAAAGGAAAAAATTGAGTTCAACATGAACAACTAACGAATGTCAACAAATTAATTATAGAGCGAGGCTAAGATAAAAGTCTCATTCTTTAAGGAGCAATTGAACAATTTTACTTGACATACACACCTTTCCGCCTATGAAGTTTTCTCTATATTTAGTCTCGCGAATTCACCTATGCAATGAAAAATGATGCACCGTTTCTCTCATACGTACATTCTAAGCGTTAGTTCTGCAAGGACATGTATAAGAGGATCAAGTAGTAATCGGAACACATGTGGCTTTGGGGTTTGTGAACCTGAAACAATGCAATGAAAGATATTAGTGAGGTTCATAAGCTCAAGTGGTGTAGACTTGCATAGAAAACATGAAAAGCTAATAATAACCTCATTTTTATGAGTCATGAGCTTATTAACTTCGGCTACAAACATAGCGACATTCATAAGCTCAAGTTGATGAGCTCATAACCAATCAAAAAAGAAGGTTGTTATCTTTTCACAAAGCTCATAAGCCCATCAAATAATCGCACTGTAGATAACAATTAAAAAAATAATAAAAGGAAAGCACTGTTGACTTTGTGAGTGAGGGAAGAGTACCACTAATGTATAAATTTATAAATATGATGATGTGATTTACTATAACAACCCGCAATTTTTATCAATGTAATTTCCACTATGATATATATAAGGATCATTTCCATGGGAAAATTTTTGCTTTATTTCATGCCAACTATGTATCGTAACTTGCATAACTAAAGTTAATGAGCTCACGCAACCTATCTATGGAAATCCTATCTACATATATGTCAAGCAAACAACATAATATGTCAATTCAATATCTTAATATCATTTTTACAAAGTATGTTACTCATATAATGTACCATTTGCAACGTTATATCAAGACAAGCTTTAAACCATTATCGTATACCTCTAAACCCTAATTCCATGAAAGGTTAATATCTAAAGTGAATGCACAAGCTACTAAAGCATATTTACAAGTAATATAACATCTCATTTGAATATACTTTCCCTCTAAAATAAGGTACAAGTCCTTTAAAGCTTAATGTACAAGTCATTAATGCACGATATCCAAAATAGCTGTTTTACCTCCGTTTTCCTAAGAAACTTGTACAAACTAATAAAGTACAAGGTACAAGCAAGTCATTCACTTCATTTACAATCCATATTCATTCTCATATCATGAAATTACATGAAACCAAGAAACCCTAAACCGAGCTAGCTTCTAAACCGTGACCTGTTTCTTTGTTTTTACCCATTTTAAACTTAAACCAATTATCAAATTCAGTTGTAAACACAATTATACAACTTTACAAATCATATTCCATCATTATAACCTCATTACACACGAAATGCAAGCCAAAAACCCTAGTTCAAACCCTAATCCAACCCGTGACCCATTTACTCATTTATACCTATTTTGAACTCGAACCACTAATCGAATATTGTTATAAACTCTGAATATAAACCTTTCAATCATTAATCCACCCTTATATCTCCAATGCACTCAAAATCTAAGCATGAAAACCCAAACCATGCCCTAACCTACTTCACTTGAACCCGCACACCTTTTTACTTAATTTTACCCATTTTAATACTTAACTATGCAAACAAGCACCTCTATGACCTCACTACTACATCATATAGAAGCTTACAAGCACCTTACACCTCAACCCTTGCTCCCCAAGTTGTATTGAAACCTCCTTGTCACCCCTTTTAGGCCACGGCAAAACCAACACCACACACCTCTTTTAGATATTTTCCTAGACTTCATACTCATACTCTAGCTCATCCTTGTCATCCATAGCTGATCCTTATCACCCCCATGTGTCCTTAACTTAGCCACCAAGTTTCCTTGGCCTCCAAGGTCCATTCGACCTATAAATAGACATGCATAACCTTCATTCTAACTCATCCCCCACATCTTCTTTCTATAACCCACAATAGTAGCAAATCTCTGCTCAAGAAGGTCCTAAGAAGTCTCAAGATCAGAAGTGAAGCAAAGAAACCAAGAAAAGAAGCCCTGGAGTCTTATCATAATAGAAATATTTGCCTCTTGCAGGGACTTATTTCATGGAGATCATTATTATCATAGAGAAACAGTATTATGGAGAACATTTTTATCATGGAGAAGTATTATCATGGGGAAACAAATTATATGGAGAGTCTGTTTTATCATGGAGATCGTATTTTACCATAACCTATAAATTCATGAACCACAAATTTAAATTTTTAGAACTGGGAAAACCTGTACCAGAAGATATTCTAGGGTCACTTATCCAAAGAGCTAATTAAAGAGATATTAAGAGTCTCTACCCAAAGAGATATTAGGAGATACTACCCAAAGAGATATTGAAGAGATATTGGGAGATACTACCCAAAGAGATATTGAAGAGATATTGGGAGATACTACCCAAAGAGATATTGAAGAGATATTAGGAGATACTACCCAAAGAGATATTTCCATGTACTTAGGCAATAATATATCAAGATAGCATATAGTTTAGAAAACACTTATATTCATGGTTTATAGCAGGTTCCATAAGCTCACATTTAGTAGATTATTTTTAATTTGATACCCTTATAAGAATGATCCGAGATTTTGATATGTGTGAAATACACATATCTGTTTATACCTAAAATAGCCCAATTAAACCCAAAACAGACTAAAAATGGCAAAAATATACTTGTTTTTGTGTTTTGTGTGTGCAGGTACGGATATATTGATAAAACCGTCAAAAACGAGTAAACACGGACACGAGAATGGAAGAGCGTACAAGAGCTGGAAGCCAAAGTCAAATAGTCAACACTGGTCAAACCTCAGTCAACAAAAGTCAAAAACAAAATGACAAAAACTCCAATGTTTCCATTTAAGTCCCTCAAGTTCCAAAAGTTACACAAATGGTCCCTAAGGCTTAATGGGCCTTAAACTTATTAAAAAACATACCCGGCCCAAATGCCTAAACCCATTCACCTTTTAATAAACTCCAGGGACCCAAGTTTTCAAAAATGAAAGTCATTTAACACTATGACTTTTATTAAACAAAGACAAGGGCCAAAGATGCCATTAACCCAAACTTACCCCTTTTTACTTTCAGTTAAAAAATTAGGCGGGAAATATGGTTTAACACTATTCATCATCTCCCTCATTTAACCTAGGGGTAAAACTATAGGGAAAATCCCAATTGAAGGTTCAAAAGAGTAATTTAGGGGCCAAAGCTCAAAGTGGCAGGGTTATTTCATCATCAGGGCTTCTTATTGGTCAAGCCTATTAAGTACGGATCAAGGCTAAGGCAAAAACGCACAAGGGATAGATGGATTTACACTGGATATACTCTCAAAAGAAACACAAGTGTCTCAATCACGGATTGCCACGCTGGCAATCCGTGTGAGATATTTAGTAATCCAACGGCTTAGCAAGATTATCCAATGATTAAAGATTGTACGGGTAGGATCAAGAGGAGCGTGTAAAGCAAGCAATGTCTGGAAGCTTCACCAAGGGGCTATAAATAGCCCACACTATCACACACTAGGAGTTTTTACCTTTATTTTTTAGATTTTTTCAACTTAATAGTTTGTAGCTTAATTTTTAGTTATTTTTAGCTTAAATCTCTTGTAACTCTCTTTTCAATCATGTAATCAAAGTTACTAGTTAATGAAATTTAGTGTTTGCTTTTAAATAATCTGTCTTACTTTACCTAAAAGCTCTTAATAAGATCAAATAGTTTTCTAGTGTTACTCATAAGCTCTTATAGCTCTCTCAAGTCTATAAGCTTGAGATTGAGCTTATTTATTCAAAATTGTAATCATACTTAAATTTTAAAATCAGTTTAACTTCATTACCTTGAACTTATTGGATTATGGCTTATGGAAGGGGAGTCAATTGTGGAAGGACTCCCAAGGACCTTTACTGGCTTATCTAATGATAAGCCAGAGCTGTAGATAAGCTCTAAGAGCAACTTAGTCTTTGTTCAGCTAAGACAGTCTGTAAGTTTTCATTTCAATCTTTTGTCCTTTTCATTTTTAGTTTAATCATCACTTATTGCTTATATGCTTGCTTATTCTTCTTATTTTCTTATATAGCTTAGCTATCTAGTTGCTTATTATTAACTGTTAGTGCTTAGTAGTCATTAGTTTATAGTTAATATTGATTAGAGTTAAGCTTTTCATAATCTGTCTTAAAATATCATAAAAATCTAAAAAAATAAATAGATAGCATAGTTTAATAGATCTTTGTTTCAGATAATTTGATTGTTAATCCATGTTTATTAAGCTTGTTAGTAGCTATCTAGTATCTGATAATTAGGTTTAGATCATTAGTTTTTAAAATCATAGGCTAATTCAAATCTGTCATAATTTGAAGGAGTGTTTGGCATATGCTTATTTGACTTTCAAAAGTCAAAACTATTTGGTTAAGTTACCTTAGTAAGTTGGATGTTCACATTTAATTAAGTTTAGAAAAGGTTATGAGGTTTAGTTTGCATTTTAAATCATTTTGAGTCTTAATCTTGGCATCTCAGCACCAGGGGAGCCCTTTACTTTTTCTAGCTTGCTTAAATTTGATTCAGGCTTTTAGGCTTGATTTGTGTTTGTAGTTTGCTCAAACACACTCAATAGGAGTGTGTTGTGTAGGTTTACCCTTAAGGTAACCTGCACACTTGTGTTTGTGGTTTTCAAAATACACCAGCAGTTACTACTGTTGGCCTTTTAATTTTCATTATAGTTAGCTTAAGTAGGATCTAGGTTTTAAACTTGGTATATTTTTAGATTAGTTAATAGCTTAATAGAGTTTAAACTTTCTTATTTGCTTAAATACATTTTGCTTAAAAGTTTTCAAAAATCTTTAAAAAAAGCCAAAAACAGTAGTGAATACTAAGTACCTTTTAATTTTAGATTCTTAGCTGCTAGTAGTAGATTTTATGGATTGAATTCTTAGCTTATAGGTAGTTGATTAACTCATCAATAGCTTAAGATCCATTATAGCTTATTTAGCCTTTTAGCTTATTAAGTTTTATAGCTTTTTGCATTGCATCCTGAGTTTGCCCTTTTGATCCTAAGATTTAGGTGTCTTTCAGTGTTCTCAGCTCAAGTCTCTTGTCATTTCTAGAATAAGCACATCATAAGCTATCTAGAACAGTTTTTACTTTTTGATTTAAGCTTAATTTGAGTTTTTTACAAGTCCTTAAGTAAAAATGAGGGCAAAAGCCCACTTTCTGTCATCAGATCTCAACAAGCTCTTTTTATGCTCAATTTTGAGTTTAAGCTAGTGTTGTCTTTATTAAAGTTGTTTAAAAACTTATAATCTTTAGTTTTTAGCTTTTGTTTTTAAAATTTTCAAAAAAATAGCAATAATGGGGGTTTGCCAGACTTGAACCAACGACCTCCCTCTCATAACACACACGACTTAACACTTGTGCTACAATAGCTCATCCGTCTACTTCTCCTTCCATTTAATTCTTATACTTGTTTTTCTTTTCCTTTTTCATTATAAGCCGTAGCTTGTAATAGCTTTTTCTCGGCTTATTTGTTAAGCTGTGAGATAATACTTATTTTTCCTTTGATCTTTATAATGTTTTAGATTTTCCCTGAATTTTTGGCATTTTTTCTATTTAGTAGATTATTTTTAATCATTTTTCTTAGGTTTCAATTTTCAAAAATACATTAAAAATAGAAATAATTTTCAGAAAAATACAAAAAATAGTTTTCAGTACTAGAATAAATACTTTTAGGTTTACATTCAGAAAAATTAATTTCAACACTTTTTGATTTTCATTTTCATTTTTGAGCTTTTATTTTTAAGTTCAAAAATAGGTTTTTAATTTTAAGAATAGTTAAAAATAGTTTTTTGAGTTTTTATGTTATTTTAGACTTTTCTAAGTTTAAAAGTCATTTTTCTAAATTTTTAGGACTTAATTTGCTATTTTTTTAGGATTTAATTAGATTAAATTAGTTTTTAATTCATAATAAATTCAAAAATATTCAAAAAAATATTTTTCTTTTTCTTAAAATTTTCTTTTATCCTAATTTAGGTTTAGAAATTTAGTTTACATTTTTAGGAAATATTTTTCTTTTTCTTAAAATTTTCTTTTATCCTACTTTAGGTTTAGAAATTTAGTTTACATTTTTAGGAGTTAATTTTAGTGTATTTGCTTATTTGTCGCTTTTAATTGCTCCCGCTAATTAGTTTAAGTATTTAATTGCTTTTAATTGTTCATTTTAATTGTTGCTTTTATTTAGTAGTTTTAGATACTCAAAAATATCTTTTCTCTCATTCAAATCATAATCCAAGCTAAAACAAGGTTTCAATTTCACAAGTCGTTGGGGAAACGACCCGGGTGATCATACTTCCCGGTTAAATATACGTATTATATTATATATATCTTTTAAGAGTGAATTTTCCTTAGGGAATTTTCTTAATTGCTCTTGTGGTATTATATTATATATTTTATAGTGTATAAAATACCATATCAAGTAGTTATGTGTATAAAGGCGGGAGTTTAATAGCTTATTGATGTTGCAAACATGGTCGTTGGGGTATTATTGCTAAGAAGTGACGACATTACCCCTTACGCTAACGACTTAATGGATGGGAAAAAGGTCAAAGGACTGGTCAACTCCTTTTAGTCAACCACATGGACGTATGGTGTAATTATGAGTTTACTAGGACATAACATGCAATTTGGCCATAACCACAAGGACCAAACACGTAATTAACTCTAATATATCTAATTATATAGTAATTAAATGTAACACCTTATAAGATAAACAAGTATGTAAAAGAGTTTATAACAAGCATGTATCCCCCTCGCGGGTTTATAAAACAAGTAAATAATTAAAGGTGAGGTTATGAAATTCACCTGATAGGTAGTTGTAATAAATATTCCAAAATGAAAGCTGACGACCTTATCACAATCTTAACAAGGAAGGTTGATATAGTAAAATGATAGTAAACAGCCACGTCACGCAACCTGAGGTAATATGTCAAGTCTTAGTTTGATTGAATATGTTTTACATAATGAATATCATCTTTGATTGAATTATTATGGAGTATTGTATCACCATTCGGGCCATCATAATTTAGAGGTCATTCAGTAAACATTTGAGGAGCTAGGGCACTTTAAATCGTAAACCCAATAACTCAGTCAGAACGTAATACCAAGATGAAACCCCTTATTATGAAGCTCCCTAGTATTGTGATACGATATAGATTCAGGACAGTATTTTTAAAAGTATATTGATGATGAATTATATAGTAGTTATAACATAATCGGTTTTAAGCGTTTTGTTCAATAACTGGAAATGATAAGCACATCAAGCGTTAATTAAAGTTATGTCTTGTAAGGTTTTGAATACATTTTTACACTTTTTCAAAATGTTACATTTTAGACCCTTAAGAATGAAAAATGGCAAAATATACCCTTAGAGTTTTCACTTTTACAAGTTTGGTCCTTCTAGTTTAAAAGATGTACAAAGTAAACCTTGTACTTTGGAAAGTGACATAATAGACCCTTATATTTATAACTTTGATCAAATAACATTTTAGTCCTTTTAGTTATTAGTTTCAAAAAGTTACGATATATACCTTTTTGCATGAAAAATGTATCGTTTTTAGTCCAAAATCCATAATAATGATATTTTTCAAATATGAAAAGTAATTTACAGGTTATAGCTTATTAATATAAGCTAAAATATGAAGGTTTAATGTAACAAACATTTAAAATAATGATTCGTTAAGCTAGGAAGCAAAACGGGTCAAATGAGGGTTTTAAAATGAAAATGCGCGGGTTTTAAGTTCAAATTCTTTCAAGACTTAATAAAGTACTTATTATAATGTTAGATAAGGTTATTAGGATAGATTATAACAATAGTTTACAAGTTTAGCTTATAGATTAAGCAAAAACATGAAATTAGGGTTTCATGAGCTCGGTTTGGATCAAAAAGGTAAAACACATATGTTTTTAAGTTCAAAGCTTTTAACAATGGTTTAAGCATGATCATATAAACATTATAAGGGTATGAAAACAGAAAGTGAGTTAGGTTTTCCTGTATATTTTCATTTCGATCGTTTAATGCATGTAGTTTGTTTAGTGAATTCAGGGGATTACGAGTTTGCTTAGGATACGCTTGTCAAGAGTTCATCTCTTGCCATTATCATTTGAAGTACAGAGCAATGCTCAAGAGAGTCTCTCGTTCTAATTCTACTTTTATTTTTGAATTTTCATTTCCTTAAATGTACAATAGGGACATTGTATAAAACAAGTGGGGGGATGGGAGTAGAATTATCACTTGACCTATATTTGTGGTCGATTTTCTAGTTTTTCTTGAAAATTTGTGCCAATTTTTAAAATTTTTGACATGTTTTTCTTACTAAACTAGAATAAATCTTTGCCGAATGCACTATTACCCTTTATTTCAAATGGTGAGATTAAGCCTAATGATTCTGTTTTCATATATTATAAAAAAACCACCAAAATATAAGTGTGTCGGTAGTATTGTAGACTTTAGAACTTGGCCCACATCATTTCGAGACCTAATTGATTAGCAGAAATTAACTGTTCAAGAAGGTAACATTTAGGAATTTACCTCAAAATATAACCCATCATTGTAATGTTGTGTGCGTTTATCGACTTGTTACACTGACTTGTCGAGCTCCTGTGTTAAAACCCCTTGTTGCACTCATTTTTAGTGTAAGATACCTCTTGATCACCTTGTTAAGACAATCTTTGTTTTAACCCAATATGTTAAATGTATCGTTACACCATTTCGACTTAGCCAACCCTGTAGTCTATATTTTCTTTGTGTTGAAATCTCTAGCTACTTAAGTCATTGGTTCGGGGGAATGGGTTCAGAAATTTTGTGCGTTCATGGAAGACCTGTCATTTTTTATCTATGAAGACCCCCATGTACCATCACTTTCGATATTGTTCATCTCAAGTGGGGGGATACGTGTATTGCATTTATCTTATGCTATAAAGGTAATGTGTAAAAAATGTGTGAATAAACCTCTGTAGCATATTCATGTTGGTTACGTGTTATAAAACCAACAAGCTATTCGAGATATAGAGATGGTGCATCAATAAACCATCTGTATGATTTTGAAGGTTGAGCTAGTATGATTAGCTTCATCATTTCAAAGTAGAACTTCATTATTACATCCAATACTAGCCCATCATTATTATTTGGATCAGATTTCCACACTTGGACACTTGGACTAATAGATAGACAATGGTCGGTTATGATAACCTTAGATTATTTAGACTATTTGTTTTGTGTTTATTTTTCACCAATTAAATGTGTATCCTATGTCTTATCCTACCATTCTTAATGATTCTGACCTTTAGCCTGATCGAGTTAAGGAGTTGAGCAATCGCATGCGTCTCGTTTATGGATTTGGGCAAGCATGTGTCATTTTGTCGCCTTTTATGGATCAGTGGTATCGGAAAGAGTAAATCACCTGTTCAAACCTGTATGTGTTCAAACTTGTAATTTAGACTCTAATTCTAGCTGGTGCAGATTTGTGTACTTTCTAAGCTTATGATAGAATACATGTTATGACAGTGCAGTTGAGTGATCACCCTGAAAATGAAACACTTAGACTAGTAAGAGTTGAGTGATTCTGATCCCCTTTTCATGAGGTGTTTGGCTTTAATGTTTTCTAGCATAAGTAAATTATGAATTCATTTCTCCGAGTTAAATTGGGGAAATCTTTTTATGAATTATTCTAACAGGTCTACATGAGGGCAAGTAGAAGTCAAGTGGATGGATATTTCATAGCATAAAATAGTTAATACTTTTTAGTATCAATATCCCCATCAAAATGCTTGTAATTATTGTCTAAATGTCTGAAAATGATACTTAATCACTTCATATTTTGTTTACATAAAGAATATGAGCATTAGAGCAAGAGACGCAGGATTTAGACATGGAAAACAAGCAAATGAAGGTTCTCAAGGCCAGTTACATCGTAACTACCCCGTAGGAGTTACGCCGTAACCCAACTAAAGCAAGAATGGTCATCACCATGGTTACGTCGTAACTGCTTCGTCGCAATTACGCTATAACCTGCCACGTTGAAGAATGATGACTCCTCATAGTCACAGTTACAGTGTAACTTACACTATATAGTTACGTCGTAACACATATTATGCCTATATCTTAGAAGCCCACATCAGCATGGTTACGCCATAACACAACTCACCAGTTACACAGTAACCAATTCAAAACTTATAAATAGAGCCCTCATTCTGCATATTTGACATCAACCCTTCTACCAGAGTACCAAGGGGTGACATAAGCCTCCATAGGTCGAAGAATTCCACAACTAGTCCAACGAAGAATTCACTTTACTTACTTTTTGTATTAATCATTCATAAACACATCTTGTAAGAATTATGATGTTTCAATCCAAGATCTCTTTCATTGTTTCTTACTGTGTTGTTGCTATGAGTGGCTAATCACTTCTAGTCCTGGCCTAGTTATGAATTTACTTATGTTATGATTGTTTCCTATTGATTTATCGTTTAGATTAGATATCCTTATTGCCTGTCATTGATCCCTGAGTTTTGGTAGTATTGAGGGCGGTTTAGATCCTGTTAATCGTCTTATTAGGCTGATTTGTTGAACTTAAGATCAGCAGGGTCCTAGGATAAGTTGGCATTTATCCGTAGTGTAAGAATTAATCAAATTACCGCCTTTATCACATTAAATACTTAAAAAGCTTAGGAACTCTTTTAGAGGGGGTTTATAATCTATCTAGGTTATAGACATGTCTTTAGGATAATTGGGGTTTAATTACTGCAACTTGGATGCCCTACCTTTGTGACTTTTAGGAAATTAGGATCGCAAGAAGTATAGGACACACCTCAAATGCCAATTAAAGTCTGTTGATATTAGAACCACTAATAAAATGATATCTAGATATTGCACTAGTAAACATGTCATAACATTAGTAATGAAATAACTAGGTTAGCACGCCTTTCTCCCCGACTGTTCTTAATTCATTTACTTTTCGCATTTATTTTCCTGTTAAGATTTCAAATCAATTCAAAACTATTTTCAAACTTGTGACACATTTCAAATTAAAACTAATACAACTTAGCTCTTGGGACGACCTCGGATTTACCAAGTCCTGCACTACATACGACCGAATTCTCTGCCCGTTAGTGCGTGTAGACATCGGTAGACGCGTTTTATAAATTTAAAACTTGTAATAAATTATTCAAAACAATTTATGCATCAATACCAAAGCTTGCAAAAGTTGTTGATGTATCCAGTGATGAAGGGTTTTCTGGTGATGAAGATGTGGTCTTGTTTAATGATGTTAAATATCCACTCAGTAATGATGAGATAAGGATGTTTAAGGAGAGACCCATAACATTAAGAGCTCCCACTACTTCGACTTCCACAAGATCAAGAACTCCCATTGATTCCACTTCCATAAGATCCAGAGCTCCCACTGCTTCCACTTCCACTTTCAAAGCTTCCACAAGATCCAGAGCTCCCATTGCATCTACTTCCAATGCACAAGCTGCTTCCACTGCTCCAAGAGGGTACACGAAAATAGCTATGATAGGATGTGTGCTTGATTTAAGAGCTCCCAATGATCCTAATGCTCCACCACATTCAAATACACAAAAAAGGAATCCATGACCGGATGTGTTGTATGTTGATGCTTAGAAACTTTTTACTTGGTTTAGTATTTGTATTTTGATATTTAAAAACATTTGGGTTGTTGACTCTAAATGACCGGATCTTTTGTATCCTTATCAGAGATATGCTTTTGGCATCTGATATTTGATAAGGCTTATATTTGATATCCTTTTCAATAATATATCTTTATTTGTATTTTGACTGCATATCCATTTTGACTGCATAAGGAGGGTGTTTGGATGTGATTTGCAGAGTAAAAACTACATATGCAAATGCAAATGCTCATGCCATTTAGCATTTATAGTTTGACTTTCTAAAGTCAAACTCCAAATGCAAATGCTATGATTTGACTATAATTTGCAGAATGTAGTTTGACAGCATACGGGGTGTTTGGATATGATTTGTAGAGTGCAAATTACAAAAGAAAATGCAAATGCTTATGCCATTTAGCATTTACAGTTTGACTTTCTAAAGATAATTTGTAAATGCAAATGGTCATTTGACTACATTTGCAAATATAAATGCTCATGCCATTTAGCATTTGCAGTTTGACATTTTAAAGTTAAACTATAAATGCAAATGCTATGATTTGACTGCAATTCCATACAAATGCTCATGCCATTTAGCATTTGCAGTCTAACTTTTCTAAAGTCAAACAACAAATGCAAATGCTATGATTTGACTATATTTGCAAATGCAAATGCTTATGCCATTTAGCATTTGCAGTTTGACTTTCTAAAGTCAAACTATAAATGCAAATGGTCATTTGACTGCATTTGCAAATAAATATGCTCATGCCATTTAGCATTTGCAGTTTGACTTTTTAAAGTCAAACTGAAAATGCAAATGCTATGATTTGACTGCAATTCCATACAAATGCTCATGCCATTTAGCATTTGCAGTTTGACTTTTCTAAAGTCAAATAGCAAATGCAAATGCTATGATTTGACTATATTTGCAAATGCAAATGCTTATGCCATTTAGCATTTGTAGTTTGACTTTGTAAAGTCATACTACAAATCCAAATGATATGTGTCACACCCTAAAAATTTCAGGTCAAAATTTTAAACTTTTCTGACAATTATTTTTGACTTTTATCCTTTACGTTTGAATCTGGCAGTTTACCGGGAAGTTAACTCGCGTAAATCTGAAAAATGTCATCGGACGCATTCCGACTTTAGATTTTGATTAGTTTAGATATTATATGAGTTATTTTATCTTTTCTAAGTGTTTTGTAGATTACGATCACTCCCGATATTTATTTTTACATCTTAACGTTTAAATTGCGTTTTTCGCGTTTTTGAGCTAACGGAACCTCGAAAACTCGAAATCTTTTCGTGTAAACTTTAGTTATTGTCCATCTCATGTTCTTAAGTCAAAAATTTCATTCACCCTCACCTCTTGTCATATATTGGACGCCTAAACCAAACCAAATGCACCATAAGCCTTGAAATTAAATCAAAGGCATCTTTTTTTGAAAGTCTCATGCATGTGTATGAAAGTGACACAAGAGGGAGTCCATTTCATGCACACTTACCATGCTAACCTCTCCATGTGACCTCTTACACTTATGTAAGAGTTTGACTTGCACAATTGACCAACTTATGCATACAATTCAAATCAAGACTTCAAAATTTGCAAGCCATGGTCCTTGTGGCCTTATTCTAGCCGAACCACACACACACCTTTGGTGTGTGTTGGTCACATGTACACTAGTATACACTCCATAAACCCTAATATCTTCCTATAAATACTAGCACATCTCATTACTTAGGGGTTCATATCATTTCCAAAGTCACCAACAAAAATTTTCTCTCTTTTTTCTTCCTTTAAAGCTCATGGCACACAACACCCTTTTAGGGTTTTCTATATCTTTGATTTTTAGCAAGGCCCAAGTATACTAGGTTAATTTCTAAGAACATCTAATTGGTTTAAAGTTAATCAAATTAAAGTATTGGTTCTGTGATTTTAAAGCTCATGGCACACAACACCCTTTTAGGGTTTTCTATATCTTTGATTTTTAGCAAGGCCCAAATATACTAGGTTCATTTCTAAGAACATCTAATTGGTTTAAAGTATTGGTTCTTTAATTTAAAGGTTTTCTTCAAGATCTAAAGTTAGAGTTTCAAGATTTATTGTTGGGTTTTATAGATCTATTATTTTGGGGTATAGATCTTGTGATTTCTCTACTTTTCCTTCATTCTTGTAAATGTCTTGATCTTTTCTTATGATTTGCTTATACACTTTCTTATATGTTCAAGATCCATACATCCATATGTTGTGTTTTAATTTTTGAAAGATTATAAAACAAGATTTTATAAATAATGATGATACCTTGTTTTCACTAGTTAAGTATTATGTACTTGGTGAGATGAGAGTTGAATGAGAGTTGCAACAATAAAAATAAAGGGATTAGGTTAGTTTTAGGAATGGTTTTGTTGTGAATTAGTTGTGAATGGAGATTAGGCACTATTGTGAAGTTTGGCGTGATTTTTGGAAGCATTTGTGAAAAACATGGTTGCTGATCCGGAATGGTTTTGAGGTATTGAACGACTTAGGAATGTTTTCAATAGGTGTAAAAGTAGTTTTTGGAGAGCTCGTTTCGAGTAGATAGATTTTCATATATCATACACTAAAATCAAACTTAAAACGACCAAGTTATAGCGAAATGAAACTTGAAATATTTTTCAACAAAATCGAATGAATAGTTGCGGATGTGAATAGTAAAATGGGTTTTAAAATACTTTTGGACGTTTTTAGACTTTCTAAACACTAGCAAAACCTATAGTAACACATATATATTGATTAATATCGTTTAAAGACGTCGTTAACATATTTTAGGAAAAACGTTAAAGTTACTAAAAATAGTAAGTTTGGTAAAAATTTAGCGAAACGGGCATATAAGTTGAGAGATTTAAGGCTAGTTAGTGCATTTTGAAAATATAGAAACTTAACAAATATAGGGGACGGTATTAACGTCTTGAAACTAAAAACTTTCCTAAAATAGTTAAAATAGTAATTTTTGGATTAAACGTCGAGACTTAATGAAAAACTATATGATTTTATTT
>BQNB010133755.1:8086-18415 GCA_026074375.1 Tanacetum coccineum | reverse complement strand
CTTGGACAATGATGAATATTAGAAAGCTATAAATTGCTTCAAGCTTAAACTAATTTGCTATCTAAAGTGCCCTGGTGCAAGAGAAACTTATAAAGCTCTAAAATTCTGAATTCTATGATCTAACTTCTAAATTCTTTTTAAAACTTGATACTATGATCTAACTCAGCTGTATAAAAGGTTTTGATAGGAAAACTTTGACTTTAACAGTCAAAAACACCTAATTCCAAACAGTCCTTAATAGAAGAATGTCACAACTAATTTGCACTTAAAGTCTTTTTAAAACTAAAACTTATAAAACTTTTTATCTACTTTCACTTAAAATGACCTAATAAAGCTTTTTAAGCTATAAAACTTAAGGCTTATTTGTGATAATAAGCTAGTTACTCTACTAGCTTATTACACTAATATGACAATTTTAAAAGAGAAACTAAAGTTACACAAATTTAACCTAATGAAAACTTAACACAGCTAGAGATTAAGCCTAAACAAAACATGATTAAAGAGAATTAAACAAATTGAATTGAAATAAGCACTTGATAAAGCTAAAATTAAGCTAAAATTGAAACTTAAGAAATTGAACCTGATACTTTTGGAGTCTCAGCACTTAAGCCACTCTTGTAGAGTGAGTGGCTTATAAACTTGTACCTAAGTGGCACCTTAGCCTCTAAACCTCAATAAGCTGAAATTGGCTTATTGTCACTTGTAGATTAAAATTGAACTCAAAACACCTTAAGTGATCATGACTTTGATCCAAATTGATGAAAGTAAGTAAATGAATTGCTAAAAACAGGATTTGAACTAAATTTGAGCTTATGAAAAGTAATAAGCTCAAATGAGCTTATTAAGAGCTTATTGAGTGAAATTTGCTTATTTGATGAAAACGACTTAGAATTGAAATCAAAGTACACAAATACTTGTAAACTGAATTGTATTACACAAATAGATGAAGTACAAAATGAAATGTAGAGAATACAAGAGCTTAAAACAACTTGCTAAAAGTTTGAAAGAAATTGCTTAATATTGACGAAATTACAAAATGAAAATTGAAAACAAAAAACAACAACTGAAAAATGAAACCTAGAGCTTCTATTTATAGAGGATTG
Source organism: Tanacetum coccineum (assembly GCA_026074375.1). Lineage (NCBI taxonomy): Eukaryota > Viridiplantae > Streptophyta > Magnoliopsida > Asterales > Asteraceae > Tanacetum > Tanacetum coccineum. The sequence continues at coordinate 17,312 of BQNB010133755.1, read as the reverse complement.
AAGAAGAGAGGTGAAGAAATCTAGAATCATCCATTTAATCGTGGCCTTTGATCATTTTTGAACAAATTGTAGCCGTTTGATGAGTTTTGTGATGTGTTTCTTCCAATTAGGGATTGACACGTGGTCGTTTTGATGAGGAGAAGGATTATAAACAAGCTCGAGTGTTTATAGAGGAGCGGGGGTGGGATTTTCACGAATTGGGTTTGTAGGAAGAATTGGCGGGAAAGTCTGTTGGGTTGTTGGAGTTTGTTACAAAACGCGTCTTTTCTGTTTGAAACTATGAAGATATGGCACAACTAGCCCTTGTCTTTCACCCGCCCAAATGTAGTGTAAAAGAAGATTTGGAAATGGCAATTTCAGTCCTTGTTCTTTCTTTCTTCTTTTTTTCTTCTTTAATAATCAACTTTCTTCATTTGGCAAATAAAGTCCTTTGAACTTTCAAAACTCTAAATGGCCTTTGAACTTTGAAAACTTGTCACTTTAAGTCCTTGACTTTTCAATTTTATCCTTTGACTGCCTTTCTTGCTGTGTCGGGCTGATCCGGCTTTTGATTCCTTCATCCTTCACTCTTATCTTTGTCTTTTTCCCGTTTCTTGTCGGTTTTTGACTGTTTTTGCTTCTTTTTGTCTTTTCAATCCCTTCCTGCACATTTAGACACAAAAGCACACCTTTTTCTATTCTTTTGGCATTTTTATGGCTTTTATTTGGCAAAATCCCGGGTAATTTCAATATACAATTTAGCATTTATCACCTAGCTATCCATGTGTCAAGCTGCCTATAATACCCGTCTTATTGGTCCATCCACGTACTCTGGTAAGCCTGCCAGTCCCTTCGGCTTATGCCTCGATATGCCTCTGCATTTCCCCCAGCACCATCATCATCTCCCTCGTCTTCCTCCTCTGCATTCTCTTGTTGTTGTGGTTGTGTTGGACGTGTCGCAACCTAGTGACACTCTCCTGGTACAAGCTCAATAATGATCTCCATAACAATCAAGGATTTATTCTTGAAGACCTAGGCTGAAGGCTCAACACTTAATGCTCCAATCATCGACCAGGTTAAAATCCTAAAAGATCGAGCAAGTTGGGTCATATACATGCCACCATTAACCACATCACCGTCCCTAACTGCACTCAAATATCGAGCCAACCAAAAAGGGATATTGCAGACAAACCTCTTGCTATAGATACAGTACAAGAAGAAGAGATCCTTCAAGGTTATCCGTTGGGTGGAATCCTCACGACCCAAAATGGTCGTTGCAATGCAACGATGAGCTAACCTAACCCTTGGGTCCCGAATCATTCTAGCCACCATGCTCCTAGTCGTAAACTCACCATCCCTAATGGTTGAACAAAACTATAATAACCTATTCTCATCCCTAACCATTGCCGCATTTTGTAAAGCAATCTCCATACCAAACTCACCTCCTCCAGTCTCATAATATAAACCAATTCGCCATCCAAACTTAACAAATGACAGCGTCCTCTGCTCTCTTCCCAACCTAAACTAAATTCCCACAGCCCTAGGATTATTCTTACAAGTAGAAGCCCCAAACTCAAAAGTGGCAAAGAACTCATGAACCAATTCACGGTAAACAGGTTCGTTAATCTAGAAGAGTTTCTCTCATTGGGGCCCAGAGAATGGGTTGGTATTGATGCTATCAAAGAAACCCCTTTCAAGACCATGTTTAGCAAAGAGAGACCAATCAATGATAGTCTCGGAATGAATGGGATGGTGAATGAGGGATTCGTAGTTCATTTGGTAAGTCTCGTCATCAAACACCCTAAAGTTGTGAACTCTCTCCTCAACCGTCTCTTGGGAGCTAGAGGATTGACCCCGAGTGCTTTTGCATGTTCTTGTCCTCTTGCTCATTGTTTACTTCAAACCCAAAAACAAAATAGACATTTGTTAGACGAAAAATCACGAATCATTGCATCAGGTGGTTCTGACGCCATCATAAAAATGTTTTGACGCCGTCAGACCGCCCAAAACTCAAATCCGAGATAACGAGGGAAAACTAAGCTATTGTTCGATAAACCCATCGCCAAACACCCCTTTGTGACAACAACCTAATAGTTGAATTCAAAAATCCCTAGCTTTGACCCTAATCTGAATTATTTTGAAGATGGATTGAAATTAAACAACAAACTATCAATAATCAATGATAAATTGCTATGATTCATGCCTAATTCAATCAAAAATCAATAATTCGTCTAGGTTTTAGCAATTGGGGATTAATTTAAAATCAACCAAATTAGGTAAACAATGGAGTTGAGTGAGTAATTAGGAATGATTAGAACTAAATACTTACTGAATGGAGATGATTTCCCTAGTGCAAGCAAGAAGAAGATAAGATTTCGTGGGTTTTTATTTTAGAAAAGTGATAAAGAAGAATGAAGAAATTGAGGTAGTTATATCAAGATCCGGGTCGAAGTGACGGTGTCACTAGAACCTCTGACACCGTTAGAGTTGAAATTTTTGTAAAAGTCTCCTTATTTTTAGTAAAATCAACGTTAAAACCTGATACTTCTTAAAGACACTTTAATAACCTCCAAGATCAAATATTTTGTTACTATTATTAATTTTAAAATGATTACGTGAAAAGGGAATCTTGCTATTCATTGGGCGATAATCTATAAAAGTTAAGTACCAATAAAACGTTGGGAAGCTTGCTAAGGAATTTTTTAAGATTTGTCAAAACTTGTTATTCCGTTCTCTCTTCGCACCAGGCTTAAAGCGAAAAGGTACTTTTCCTTATTAAAGGTGGATTAGGGAGGATTACTTGAACGTATCCGACACAAAGTGGTTTTGATGAGAATGTTCTTTGGGCGCGAAAGGATTCTTTTTTAGTAAGGGGATCAGGAAATGTATTTCCTTTATGGGAATCTGAACCCTCAGCGTCTAGATACTTTTGAAATTGATTATGATGGTGCTCTTTCGTTCTTATCTCTTCCTTCAATTTCTTAACAACTTCCAAAGATAGTTGCAAAAAATCATCTCTTACAATTCTCATACATTCTTCTAACTGTCGAACTTTTTTCTCTTGATCAAGGATAAGATTCATCACTAAACCCTCAAATGCTTCCTGGTGTGGTGGCTTAGGGGACAGATATCCCACTTCATTTCTCATTATCCCACACAGGTTTTCACTTTTCCAACTAGTGAAATTGCATCCTTTATCAGTGAGTCGACTTGATATTCCATATTTTCCAGCATTTGTTCCGTATTTATGTTTCCATAGTTGAGGTTTTGTTTATCCAGAAAGATAAGGCCATCCCACTCTTCTTTTTCATATTGAATTAGTTCGTCGATAGCATTTCATGCCTCCTTTGCGCTCATCTTTCTCAGTCGTCATCCTGTTACGTAATCTATAGCTCTTTTTAGCGTATGGTCAATGCGGTCGTAAAAGATTTGGACTTGGAGCCTAAGATCGATGCCATGATGAGGAACTTTTTAGAGTAAGTGCTTAAAACGAGTTCATGCTTCGGACAAAGATTTACCATGATGTTGTTGGAACATCAAGATGTCATTTCTAAGTTTGGTAGTTCACCCTGGTGGGAAAAACTAAGCAAGGAAACGGGTAGTGAGATCCTCCCAAGTAGAGATAGATCTCGCGGGTAGACGTTCAAGCCAGTTGCTAGCTTGATCGCGAAGGGGAAATTGAAATAAACACAATCGTGTCCTTTCCCTATTTCCACCATTAAGTTCAAGTGAGTCTACAAGTTTTAGAAAATCCTTAAGGTGTTAGTTTGGGTCTTCGGACCAGAGTCTGTGGAATGCACATCCGTTTTGCATCAATCGGATGGTATCGGATCGCAGAGGCACAACATTGTCTCCTTCAAGGAGTGGTGTTTCGATAGCCCTCATGGCTTGGTCTAGAATAATCTCCTAAAGTACGGGGTTGATTTCGTCTCCTATGATGGTTGGCGAAAAGAAAGGTTTTACAAAACAAATGGAACGAAGAAAAGATAGACTACAAGAAAGCTAACCTAAAAAGAAAATAAATTCTCACTAGATAGGATTCTAGTGAGTAGACATAAGCTAGATAGAATCCAAAACCTAGACTATTCCCTGGCAGCGGCGCCAAAAACTTGATGCGGATAGTTGTAATCGTAAAAGTTTTACTAAAGGACCTTTATATTATTAGATTGATGACCTTACAGTGTCGGGTGTCCGACCAGAAAACCAGCCAACCACCACCATGGTGGCTAGTGAGAGAAAGTAGAGAGAGAAAGGGAATGAACTATGTGTTTTATTAAGATAAGAATGAAGTTTACATAATGATTCAACCAACCCCTCATGGAGAGTCATGAGGGGTATTTATAGCCTAACACAAAGCTATTTATACCTTGATTACAATAATAGTCCTTGCGTATAGCAGACGATCTATAGCTAGTCCAATTCACGTGTAAGACGCCAACTTCACTAAAAAGTGAGCCTTACAATCTCCCTTTAAAGGGTGATCATTACACATATGGCTTCACTTCTTGTGACATCTTGAGTCTTAGAACCTTGTAGACTTGGGAATTCTTTTGAAGTTCCTTTTGCATGCTTGCGATCTTGGATCTTGATCTTTAACTTGATATTCTTTGACAAAATATTGATATTGTGGTCTTTGGCCTTAATTTGTCTTGACTACTGATAAGTGTTGAATACACATATCTAATTATACCTAAAATAACCCAATTAAACCCAAAACAGACCAAAAATGGCAAAAATATTCTTGTATTTGTGTTTTGTGTGTGCAGGTATGGATAAGTCAAAAATCACAAGAAAACAGTCAAAAACGGGCAAACACGGACACGAGAATCAGAAGAGTACAAAGCCGAAGCCCAAAAAGTCAAGCCTCAGTCAAACATTGGTCAATAAAAGTCAACAAATATCATTTCCTCTTTTTATGAAGCCTCAAGGGCTAGTTTTGCTATTTTCGAAAGTTATTTATAACTAGAAAGAGAGGAAAGAAAGAGAAGGACCACTTGTGCAAACTCCCCAAAGCTCTAACAGTTTTAACTGTCGAAATAAGGGCGCCAAAGGTGTTACTATTCACCTTTCTTCCCCGTTTCACCATCCAGGGTAAATCAAAGGGGTTTTCCAAATTAAAGGGTGCTTAGGTTAATTCATGAGCTCTCTAACACAAATGAAAGGACAAATTAGTCTTTATCAAAGTTTAAGGTTGCTTCTTTCATGTATTGAGTCGTCTAATTAATATACTGGACCAAATTGATATCCAGTTGACAAATGCTTGATTCTTTTTTATATCTTCGTCAATGTCATCCTACCAAAAGCTGTTCTTGTTTGATGTGACTCTTTAAAAGAGTTCTGCATCACTTTAATGAATACTAATGAGTATCACTTTCTTGATTGTTCTAAGGAATTACCACAAGGATGATTGCTGGACTTATTTGATACCAATTGTTGTATAATGATGTAATGACATTTTGTATATTAGAATTATGTGGTACCTAGTGAGAAGATTTTTGTGTGAGGGTTAGCTGTTAGGGCTCGAGATCTCTATACGTTTGATTTGAGTATTGTTATTTGGTAAGCGACGAAGGCTGGTTGCTGCTCGGCCTCCTTTTCAATATCAACGATACTCGAAACTGAGAGAAGTAAGCTGGATAGAACGTGTTAATCTCACATGAGAAAATGAAATCAAAACTTCTTTGACGAGCAGCTGAGTAGCCTAGGGTGGGTTGTGCATTGGCATCTCCGGTGGGTCCCCATGATGACTTGACTTCAATATCAATAATCATCTTTGTTGGTGTTAAGATGAGTTTATGCATTGACAGGTTTATCGCCTTAGGTTTTGTATGGATGGCTTCTTTCTTGTATCACCTTTTATCCTTACATTTCTTTTTTATGATTTTATATGTTAAACCAGAGCATCTCTTTATCACCTTGGTTGGGTTTTGTTCTTGGTCGTATAACTATATGCCTTGTGACACTCTCAATTCTTCAGATTCTCACTTTACTCTTTTTTTTCAATCAGGAGCATATACTTAAGAGTTTCTACTCTATCTAATGGACGTGTTCTCTGGGTAGATCCCTCCAGTTCTAGGCTGGCGTCATTACGAAGATGTATATCCTAACCTAACGACCTATATACCTTACTTGAGAGACAACAGTTGGTCGGTCTCTTTGGGTATTGCCTACGAAGATCATTAAAACCATTTGAAAAAAATACTATAAAGTGTTGTAGAAATCATTTTTGACACATTTGAGAGATAGTTTTCTCAGGTTACCAAAAAGCTCCATCTACAACATATGCACCACTATTATGAATGAGTTTTGCACTTGAGAGTTTGGGAAAGCACTTATAAATAAAGATTGTATCTATTATTAATTTAGTATTAGATCAGCATTATTTTATTCACTATTCTCCCCTCAAAATTGCATATGTGGTGACAATTTTTGACAATTAGTGAATTAAAAACAAGTTAATGTCCGGTAATTCACACGATTCTAACTAAGTCTTGGGACAACATAAGAGCATGCAGAATGAATCATATTATTATACTCCCCCTCGATAAAAGATTAGGGTGAAAACTTGGAGTAGGAGTTTGTTGAGCACATAATTTTGAATAAATTTAAAATTTTCTTTTTGAAAATATCTTGAAAAATTGTGCATCTGAGACAGGAAAATGATTTTTTCTGAAGATATAATTAATTATCATTTTCCTGTGTTGCTTCTCTTGAGCATTCATCCAAACCTTTGAATGTTTGCATGATATTGCTCAAGATCGAGAAGATGTGAACTTCCCATTGTTTAGGATAAATGTACATAAATTAACATTTTCCTTTCTTTGAAGACTGAGTCCTAAGCTGACATTTACTTAGAAGTTGTAGAGAAAAATTTAAAAGGACATGTTTTAAATCATTTGAAACTCTCGCTCGAACTTCATTTATATATCCGTGTCAATATTAATCAACATTTCTAGGTACGTAAATGTTATCGATTGTCGAGAGACATGTCGGAGAAGATTATTTTTGGTATTTTTGAAATTTTTTGATTTTATATTTTGCTTTTATAGGTTTTATATTTTTATAATTTTCTTTTCTGATAAATATTTACAAAGGATTACTGTGATTTAGCAAGACGTTCAAGTTCCTGAGGAGACGAGCTACGCATACCAAGGCGACGAACCAAATAGTTGAATCGATCCACCAGAAGAGCTTTAGTGAAGAGGTCGGCCAGTTGGTAATCCGTCTTGACAAAATACAATTCAATCGTACTCTTTTCCACGTGTTCCTTTATGAAATAGTAGCGAACAACGACGTGTTTTGTTCTCGAGTGTTGGACCGGGTTGCAGGATATGGCTATGGCTGATTTCAAATCATAATAGATTAGAATCTTGTTAAAGTGAAAGCCTCAATCCGTTAACTGTGTCTGCATCCAAATGACTTGGCACAGCAAGCGGATAGAGACACATATTCTGCTTCCGTGCTAGACAGCGTCATACAGTCTGGTTTCTTTGAGGACCAGCTAACCAGGTTTTCACCTAAGAATTGAGCTCCACTGGAAGTACTCTTGAAGGTGTCTTTACATCCCGCATAATCAACATCTAAAAATCCAGTTAGTTCAAAACCAGAATCCTTCGTATACCAGAGACCCATATTGTTGGTTCCCTGGAGATAACGAAAGATCCTTTTAACCTCTTTGAGGTGCTTCTCGGTTGGCTTAGCCTGGTACCAAGCACATAAACAAGTGGCATGTATAATGTCCGGTCTGCTTGACGTAAGATACATTAGGGCACCAATCATGCTACGATATTTCATTGCATCGACTAGAGTCCCATTTTGATCTAGGTCAAGTTTGTCTTTGATCTCCATTGGAGTTCCAATGGGATCACAAGTTTCCATTCCATATTTTTTAAGGATTTCTAACACGTAGTTGGACTGGTTTATGAAGATGCCACAAGGGGATTGGTTAACTAGTAAACCAAGGAAAAATGTCATTTCCCCCATCATCGACATTTTGAAGCGGCTTTTCATGAGGTCCAAAAATAGTTGGGTGTACCTAGGGTTTGTAGAACCAAAGATAATATCATCTACATAGACTTGTATCACTAAGATGCCATCGTCGAAGCGCCTTATAAACAACGTTGGATCAATGGTACCTTTGAAGAAGTGATTCTGTAGGAGAAATGTTGACAGTTCGTCGTACCATGCCCTTGGTGCTTGCTTTAACCCATATAGTGCCTTTTTTAACTTGTAGACATGGCTTGGATGATCAGCATTGATGAAACCTTCAGGTTAATACACGTACACGTCTTCTTTTAACGTACCATGCAAGAAAGCAGTTTTCACGTCCATTTGAAATAGAATGAACGATTTGTGTGCAGCATATGCTAAAAATATCCTGATAGCTTCCATTCTAGCAACCGGAGCGAAGGATTCTTCAAAATCTATTCCTTCCTCTTGGCGGTACCCTCTCACAACCAGACGAGTCTGGTTTCGGATGACCGTGTTTTGTGCATCATGCTTGCTTTTGAATAAACATTTGAAAGTTAGGGGTTTTATGTTATCTGAAGCAGGAACTAACACCCATTCATCAAGCCTTTTAAACTAGAGAAGCTCTTCTTGCATTGATTCAATCCATGCAGGGTCTTTCATAGCCTCTTTGACATTACTTGGTTCCATAGTGATCACAGTTAATGCATACATGCACATGTCACCATCTGTTCGGAGTTGATTCCTTATCAAAACTGGTCGTGAGGGTTCTCCTATCACTTGTTCCAGAGGGTGATCCTTAGTCCACTGATATTCATGAGGGTATGGTTGGTAAAACGTATGCATGTTCGATGGATCCACATATTGTGAAGATGATGATTCAGCAGCACTTGTAGATGGAGTAGCAAAAGGATTTACAAATGTATTTCCATCGAGCATAGCATTCGGAACATAGTGTTGTTGTGTTCCGAGCTCGTCAACATCTAGTGAAGTGTTTGGAAAATTTGTAGCTTGAGAGGATGAATTTGTTGTTGTCGGTGTGGTGTCGGCTATTGTTGTAGATGTAGTTAGGGTCTGAAGAACTTAAGGTGCTTGAGCAGCGGGAACAGTTCTTGGAGCAGCTGACGGCTGACCACCAATGTAATCATCATACATAGCTTCGAACAGTAAATCCAATTCACGTTCAGTTGGTTGTTGAGTTGTTATTGTTGACGGAGCATAAGTAAGATCGAGTCCTGAACTGATTTGTCCAGAAGTCATGCTTTGAAGCCCGGGTTTT
>BQNB010133754.1:0-18415 GCA_026074375.1 Tanacetum coccineum | reverse complement strand
TTGATATGTTAGAAACAAGAAATGAGACTATGATTCTTGGTAGACCATTCCTAGCAACAATTCACGCTGAGATCGACATTTTTAATAAAGATATTTCCTTAGGGATCAGAAATGACAGGGTATTTTCGACATGAATAAAAAGAGTTATAAATTCACGACTCCTATAGAAAATGCTCATATGGTGAATGTCGTTCATAGCAATTATTTAATGGATATAGATTGTGATTTATTCCTTAATGAGTCTGAATCCTATGAATTTAATCGTCTCTTAACTATCGGTCATGATATCTTTACTTGTGACATTGATACTCAAGAATCATATGAGGAAATAGTTTATAGGTGTTGCGTGATCGTGCAAGGAGAACCAGGAATAGAAAAAATAGCGAATGAAACAGGTATGGGATCCACACAAAAGAGGATGCATTTGTGTGAAGTGATTTCGCGAGTAAATGAGGGTGTGCGCGAATATTGGGCATCCTGTGACCCATACGAAAACACATGCAACAGGGGGGGGGACTTTTCTGACAGCGACATAAAGCATTATTGGGAAATTACTAATGATAACGAGCGGATAAATCTTACATGGGATAACTTAAGTGTGAACGATTGGATAAAAATAAGGTATAGGAATGTATGCAAACTTACTAGAGATCGGATCCTTGATGTGCTGTCGTGTAGGTTATATTTATTGATTACTAAGTTTTAAATTTATATTTAGCCAACTTATCCTAAAACAACACTTTAACGAGTAATGTACCCGATCAGATGGAGTTTCATGGTAAATAGGGTGTTGAACACTAAGAGCGAGGTCGTTAATCTTATATTCTATCACCATTTTAGTTAATCAAATTAAACTAGTTAATTCTAATTACTTGTTAAACCCATGCTAAACCTAGATCTAATGATAGGGGGTTTCAGCTTGAGAGACTAGTACAGGTTTTACGGTGACTAAAATCAATTCAATACACAATAATCACGCAAGAAGATAATCAAAAGATAAAAGAGCAGTACAAGCTAAATGATAGAAAACTGTATTAGCCATATTAAATCCGATTAATACTGGTTTTTTTGTTTAGTGCAATGATTGCTTATCTCGAGGTGGAATGTCATTCATAAGACTTAGGCAGGACATCATCCTAAGACCTAGACACATTTAATCCTGTCACAATTAACGCATCCGCATAAAGAATCCTTTTAGTTTAATTATAATCTATGTTAGGGATTAAAGCAATGGTGATCTTGTTAAACCCTAGCCTATCGGGACTTTACTCACTTACTGCTTGACGGTATTTTATATACTGGTAGTTCACTGTTCAAGTCTTTACCAATGATTAAGAACGTACTTGTTGATCCAAGGGTCACCTGCCAGGCCAACTAAGCTTACTAATTTAAAGGCAAAGATAGAACATTATTTGTGATCCTATTGGTCCTTATATATAAAACACGATATGGAGAGCTATCCTAGTATCTAGATTACTTGGTCATTATCACTAGACCCAGTTCAATGATAGGTCGCCTATTCAAGCACATAGACAAGTATTAGGTAATAAACATAATTAAACAATCAACGATAAATTAAGCAATCGGGATTAAAACAAACAAAATATTAAATCTTCATTAAGATGGCTAATACACGAGGGTATTAGCCCATAACCATTGTAATTATACAAGTGTGATCAAATAACCAAGGTAAACAAAACGTTTTACCGAACGATACCAAAAATTAAATGATTACAAGAGTATAGGAGTTACACGGTGTCTTCTATGGAATCGTGATCGATGCTTGACCTTGGTTGCTCTTCGTCTCTTCAGAAAATCGACTTTTTTGTTTATGGTATAGAGAATATGATTTTGCACACTGAAAGCTTATTTTGACTCTTCTATTTAGAGCCTCTAAAACTGACAGGATACGCCGTATTGAGTAAGGTCAATACGGCGTATAGGGGTGTATTCCTTGGAGTGCGCGCTACGTTCATAATCAATCTGTTATATCTTTCTCTTATTACATTTAATGTAGGATCTTTGATTGTTTGACCAGCTGGATACGGCGTATGTAGTAAGCATGATACGCCGCATTAGGAATTGAACATACGCGTTTTCTTGTGAAGTCCAGGCACTGATATGCCGTATCTTCTTTACTGGATATGGCGTATTGAGTGAGAAATAAGTATATTCAAATATCATCGTTTAAGCTCCAAAATGTGCGCCTTTTAGCTTGTCTTCACAAAACACTTTGTAATTACTGCAATTAACAACTTTAAGCAATTAAGTAACAATTCTTGCTATAATTATATAAAAGTGAGTAATTTACTTGGGATAAATGATGGTATAAATGTAACGTTATTTGATGTCATCAAATATCCCCCCATTTGAATCCTACTTGTCCTCAAGTAGACTCTAGAAATTTATTAAAAATGTATCCTAATCGATGTTAAGGATTTTTCCTTTAAGCATTTCTTTCGTTTAATCACCTGTACAAAACCAAGCTCCTCACGAAATATGGGAAATGAAAACACTCAGATCACTCAACTAATCTAGGGTGTAACATTTAATAGGTACGCTCATATGCTCGGTCGTGATTAGTTTTCTATCACATGCTTGGCAAGGAGAAACAAGTTAACAAGTAAATTGGGTTTTTATAAGGCTTAAGGTTGATCATTCTAACAATATTTTACCAAAAGTACCACACCAACAAGGCAGCTGAATCATACATACATGGCCGTAACGACAAAATAGACATGTACAATTCGTTCACATCCTCATTCGATTTTAACCAAGGGTTAGGACGAAGAATGATATAGGGTATGGGATCTTCTAACTTTCACCAAAAGCAATAAACCAACAAGGCAGCTGAATAACGCATACATGGCTATAACAACAGAATAGACATGCATGACTCGATCACATCCTTGTTTAAGTAGAACCTAAGGTTAATTGCTAGGCAAGGGAAGTAAATTATTGTTAAATAAAATTCACAAAACAAATAGATTAAGCTTGAATAAATAAGGTATATAGTTGCTAGCGACTTTCCTAGCCGTTCCATGATAAAGACTTAGAAATATATACAAACATCTAGATCATAGAAATGACAAAGACAACCTAAGTTGGCGTTCCCATAACGATCAACTTCCCAATCATCCCAACTTATACATACTTTTACAAAACAAGCGGTGATATCGGCTACTTTTTACAAAACTATACATCGTTGATTTTTTTACACATATCAACGAATAATCGATCCTTTCAAGTAGTTTATCGGTTTATGCTTAACGAACCGACTATCAATCCTTCCTTTTCTTTTTTGATGCATTTTCTATTTTTCCATTTTTTTCATAACAAAGTAATACAATATGAATTTTGGTGTAATTTCACCGCCTTCACCATCATAATTCATCCGGATAATTTTTTTTAAACACTTCATCTTCAGAAATAGAACATAATTAAGAAAGTAGCAAAATACACGAGCTACATACTTTTACATACTGATTGCATTGTGCAATTTCCCGACGTAACCGGAGATAGAAAATTTCACTTTGACACAGGAATTACAAAACTTTACACAAAAGCAGCTAACAACTTTGATTAAATAGGCTTAATCTACAAGGTAGGCTAAGGTGTAAAGATGTAACAAAATAAACATTTTGGTGTGAAAAAGACAGAAATGGCTCAACAGGTTTTTCTAGGGGATCTTACTCCTTTAGTGAGAGTAAGAAAAGGTTTATACGGGAGTTAACTAACTAGTGTAGTTAGTTAATAACACAACATATAGGATTTTTGGTGTATTCTTAGAAATTTACTAGTTAAACATGTTACTCCATCTAAGTATATAGTACTCATCATTGTGGTCTCGAGTGATATACCAAGCCAAGTTCTAAAGTCCACTACATCACCGGCACATTAATAATTTTTGTGGAATTTTTGGTAAACGTTTGGAAATGAAATAGGCTTAATTCTCACAATTTATCATTAAGGGTTATAGTGCGCGAGGTAATGTAACTAGTAAATTTTACAAAAGTTAAGCTATTTTTTTAAAAAAATTTGGTATAATTTAAGCATATTGCATATTATTTGTAAAAAGAAGGACAAGTAGGCGTTCTAAATCTCCATCCCCCATTTAAGTTATACAATGTCCTTGTTGTATAGATAAAACAATTAAAGAAAATGGGAAATAGAATTAGAACAAGGAACTCCCCTGATATGTTGCTCGGTATGATTCTCCAATTTGAGTTCTTGAGCAAAAGTGTGTTGAAGAGGCGTCAGAATGCCCGTATGAGTTCAATATATGTCTTTTTTAGAGTATACCATCACCAATTCATCGATTTTATTATAGCAATGTCCTGCATAAAAGTTAGAAGACAAAGCATGCAATTCCTATCTCGATTTTACAATGGTTACAATGCAGAAAAATAAACACACATATTGTACAGGTAGTCAATATGCTGTATCCCAAACTCAAGGATACGCCGTATTGCATCATGTAAAAATAAATGTTTTAAAGTTGCAGGAATTTAAATGTAGAAATTAAAGACTGATAACGTCCAGACATGTCCATACGCCGTATCCATAGAGGTTCGATACACCGTATGGAATGTGTGGGAAGACTGACTCATGAAACAATTAAAATTACAAGTGATAAACAATTAAAATTACAAGTGACAAACAATTAAAATAGTCGGGTTGTCTCCCGGTAAGCACTTTTCTTTCAGCCAGTCTTTAATTTAGACCTTTTCTTTTCTTCATTCTACTTGGTGCACTTCACGTGCCATCCGTGACGTTTCTTATTAAAAAGGTCATGGTAGATGCAAGACATGCTCCCATGGGTTTTTTCCTAAGAGTCATATTTGCTTGGACTTAGGGTAATGAATTCTTCATCAGACCCTATCAAGTATCGAACGACTGTGAATTCTTCAAATTTGCATAGTTCATTCGGATCCCTGGTGTCGTACTCAGCAGGAATTGGTATTTTAGGGAAATGCTAATTGCTTTCTTTAAAATTGTAGATTCCATTCCCTTCTTGTGCATCCAAATAAGGCTTAAAGAACGAGTCAGAACATGATTTTTTTTGGTACTTATTGAAGGGTTCATCACATTCGTCTTTACATGGTTCGGTGTCGCTTATTGATCCCTTACCATAACATTCGTTAACATAAAAATCCTATAGTCCGTTCTTAGTGTTTTTATCCATGTTCCAATGATTCTTGAATTTTGATCCTAGCCAATTTAAAAAATTTGAGATAGTCAGTCCCGTTGTTAAAGTCATCTGGGATTTTACTATTGAAAGTATGGGATAGTGGATAGTATTTAAGAAGAAATTTCTAACTTAATTCCTTCCAAGTGTTGACTGTACCTTTTATTTCATTATCCCACCATTCCTATGCATGTTCACTAAGAGAAATTAGGAAAACGTGCAACAGAAGTTGATTTTTGTCACATTAGGAATTTTGATCCATTCCAACATTTCAAGTACTTTTGAAATGTGTTCGATAACGCCACCTCCGTCAATTCCATTGAAGGTATTATCATGTAGGCTTACGTGTTGTATCATTCGAACAATGAAGGTCATCCTCAGAGGCGGGTTTTGTCATAGTTCTTATTTTTGTAACACCTTCATTTTTACAATATAGCAGCGGAAGCTAATCTGGGGTATTACTTCATGAAAACAACAATCATAATCATAGAAAACGACCCAAAAGAGACGTTTGTTCAAAAGATATGTTATCATTCATTTCAAATCAAAGTTTTACAAAGGCAGGTCCCAAAATCTAGTTACATACAATGTGAATGATAATAATTTTTAGCCATCTTCGAGTTCATGCCACTCCGTGCCGTATATTGCTCAATAACCTGAGATAAACATGCTAAAAAGTCAACACAAAGGTTGAGTGAAATTCATAGGTTTGATAAACAGTTTGAATACAAGTCATAGTGTAATAATTGTAAAAACACAATTATTATAGAAAATGGTATTGTTATTATACACCCGTTATTAGTAATGATTGCAACGAATGCAATTATCATAGTAACAGTGTATTACTGCGTTATTGTCT
Organism: Tanacetum coccineum; assembly: GCA_026074375.1. Taxonomy (NCBI): domain Eukaryota; kingdom Viridiplantae; phylum Streptophyta; class Magnoliopsida; order Asterales; family Asteraceae; genus Tanacetum; species Tanacetum coccineum. The sequence continues at coordinate 12,368 of BQNB010133754.1, read as the reverse complement.
TGTTTGGTCTGATTGGTCTTGTCTGGTCTTGTTCCTTGTCTAAGCACATCGCACTAACACATTATCATCAAAAGTCAATTTAACGACTTGAAGAGCTCATAATATCAACATATGAACATCCCAAAATCAATTTAACGACTTGAAGTCAAATTTAACGACTTGTAGGATTTATGACACTAACACATTATCATCCAAAGTCAATTTAACGACTTGAAGTCAATTTAATGACTTGTAGGATTTGTAATATTAACACATTAATATCCAAAGTCAATTTAACAACTTGAAGTCAAATTTAACGACTTGTAAGATAGATAACTTAGACAACAATTGTAATGATATGTCAGGATAGCATGTAATTTGTAAAACACATGTATTCGTAATTTATAGCAGGTACCCCCCCTCACGGGTTTATGAAAAGATTGAAATGCGAGGCTATGAATTCACTAAGTCTTTGAAAAGTAATCACATTGTTATAAGATAAACGAGTATGTAAAAGAGTTTGTAACAAGCATGTATCCCCCTCGCGGGTTTATAAAACATGTAAAATGAGTAAAGGCGAGGTTATGAACTTCACCTGATAGGTAGATGCAATAATTATTTCAGAATGAAAGCTGACGACCTTATCACAATCTTAACCGGGGAAGGTTGATATAGCAAAATGATAGTAAACAGCCACGTCAAGCAACCTGAGTAAATATGTCAAGTCTTAGGTAGATTGTACTCTAGAACTTTGGTTCTAAGAGTTATGAATTTGATTGAAGAGTTTGGAATTATTGTATCACCGTTCGGGCCATCATAATTCAGAAGTCATTCAGTAAACGTTTGAGGAGCTAGGGCACTTTAAATCGTAAACCCAACAACTCAGTCAGAACGTAATACCAAGATGAAACCTCTTAATATGAAGCTCCCTAGTATTGTGATACGATATAATCGGTTTTAAGCGTTTTAATCAATATCTGGAAATGTTAAGCACGTCAAGCGTTAATTAAAGTTATGTATTGTAATGTTTTGAACATGATTTTATACTTTTTCAAAATGTTACATTTTAGACCCTTGAGAATGAAAAGTGGCAAAATATACCCTTGGAGTTTGCACTTTTACAAGTTTGGTCCTTCTAGTTTAAAAGTAATGTACTTTGTAATAATGATATTAAGATATCTACTTGATATGTTATGATGTTTGCTTGACATATAAATAGATATAAACCACACTACTCACTACACCACCTCCCTTGTAAAAATACAAGCTTCCGCAGTATTTTTAATATAAAGGTGTGTTTAAGTAACTTGTAATTTAAAGTTTTAGTTTTTGAGCTTTAATACAGGATAAAAATTCCTGGAACGTGAATTTTCATCTTGGTATCAGAGCTTTGAATCAAAACGTTCTTAGCTCTATGGAAGGCTAAGTCCTTCAAGGTATAGTCAGGAAAAGAAGTGTAGTATTATTTTATCAATAATGGTGTTGTTTCTACGGAGGACACATTTTGTTTAAAAATTTCATAAAACCTTGTTTTTGGTAAAAAGACAGAGCCAATTGCTTCTTTGATAAGGTCTCCGTAAGTAGACGGGGAAAAAGTTTGGAGTTTAACCGTTGGTGATCTAAAACAAGTTTGTAATCTATCCTTTGAAGTTTTTAATGTTATGTTCCGATCGCCTTTTGAGCAAGAATACAGTATTGGTACGATAATTCACGGAACTGTAGATCCTGAATTTATGTCTTCATAAAGATAGACCTAATCAAAAACAACCGATTTAGCTAATAATTTATGCTTGTGTTTTATAAATCGTTTAAATCTATTTCTAAGGTATCACTTAAAAAATTACAAACAGTATTTCTGGAAAAACAAAAGGAAAACTTGAGTCTAGAGTCCAAAATATGTCAAGAAAAGTTGTAATCTTGTGAGGAATTACTGAGAAAAACCCAGAGTTCAGAGTGAAAAAGAAGAAAGTCCTTCAATAAATCTCCTACTGAGATACAACAGTTCTAAACACTCTCAAAAGAGGAAGTCTTGAATTGTTCAAGAAATTGTCCGAGAAACCAAAGTTAGTCGAAAAAGAAGCCTATTGACTAAAAGATGATCTAACCAATAAGATCCAGAAGGTTGGTACACCTTCTTCACGAAGTTAGAAGCTCATCACGTGATGAGTCTCTTGCCAATCAAAAGGCAACAATCTGTAATATCAAGAAGCTATACAAGCCACTGAAGATCTTGAATCACAGCAGTTGCGTTTTGCAAAAAACAACTGATTACAAAGGAGGTATGACTTTAATCAAGTAACGCTGTTTGTTATATAACAAAATAACACTTTACTTATTTTGATACAAGCAAAGTCAGAAGTTAGTTGAGCTAGAAGTAAGTTTGAAAAGCTTCAGCAGGAAAATCCACTACGATTAAAGAAAGAGAGGTTCAGCCCGCTGACCTTGAAGACTCTATTCAAAGCCTAGCCTTAAAAGACTTGATAGGTTTCTCCAATTCAGTGGGAAAACTCAGGTAGAAAGAATAAACGAATCGGATAACGTCTTTGACGATCCAATAATTCTTTAAAAACAGTTTGAAAAGGTGTCAAAGAAATGACTTCTTTTTTAGAAGACAGCATCCTCAACAGAAGTTCTACGCATAAAAAGAACTTTCCGGATCATGAAGACCAAATCCGTGGTATCGGCAAATGGCCCGGAACATACATCAAGTAGCCGAACAACAAGAAGATTTGTTTGGAAGAAGTAATTACTATCGAACTCATGAACACAGTGTAGAACCAGAATAGGACAGGCTTGTAAATATCAAGGAAAGGCGATTTAGCAAATCTTGATCACCAGAGAAGTACTCAATAAATAATGAAGTACAGCAGGACAAGAGTATATGAACAATACTCTGAGCAAAGAACTCTTTCCTTGTGTGTGGTGAAAATCAAATAAACCTTCGATTATGCAACGAAGAATCTTTATGAGAACCTGAGAAATTCAGGACTTTAGCATATCCACTTGGGGATATTCATGATAAGGCTACACGCACTCCACCGGAGAAGTGCAGGAACAAATGCCCTAGTTGTCCTCCGAGACACTAGATGGGAAGATAGCCGACAAATATATTGCAACCATGGAAGGTACGACCTCTCTGCAGGAACGCAGCTAGTTATACATTCCCCTGATATGATTCTAAGTGTCAAAGACCTTCCACAATCTTATAAGAAGTGCTATTACAGACTCATGGGTATGATACTTGGCAAGGCGGTGAAAGTAACTTATTGATAACAATGGCCTTAACAGGTAGGTTATCAAACACCAGTTACATGGGGTTCCAATACAGCGTAGAAAACGTTGTGGACCACCTCACCACAACAGGCATAACAGCAATTCCTGGTGAAAGAAGAAGTATAGAAGAATTAGAAGGAATGAGCTGGCACCTCAAGCCACCTGAGAAAACCTTGTACGTGTCCCATCAAGGGTTGACAGTAAATGAAAGGCCTTAACAGATCGGTAAGTCTCTGATTTGAAAGGTACCGTACAAACACCTCATACCACCTAGTGATTACTCAGTTGATCAATCATGATTCGAGAAGTATAGGAAATGATATCTTGGATAAAGACGAAGAAAATTCATCAGGAATCTGCTTACAAAGCTCCACCAAGAAGAAAATATCTCTTATGATGTATGTTTCTGTGAGTTGCTTAAATGAAGCAAATGATTCTAGAAGAAGAACATTACATAAAGTTAGGCGACTCCCAACAAACCAAGACGATCACAAAGACAAAGGTCAAGTAAAAGAATTATGGTCATACTTGGTAAACCTTCAGGAAAGGTGGATTATTATGTCAGGTATGATGCACCACCAGACATAACCCAAATAGAAGAAGTTTGCAGCAATGGTTGGGGTTGATGAATTCTCAGCATGATGAAGTTACCCAGGAAGGTAACTATTTAGAAGAAGGTAGTGATTGGGATGACGCCTCCAATGAAACTCGAGATTGGGATGGATGACGATGAAGAAGTGCGCGGAAGACAATTCATGTCATAAATGAAAGAACTTGCACAATATCAGAAGATTCTTGAGGAATATCTACCACAATGGTATGAAAATCTGCATACAAAGAAGGAATCAGAGTCGAATGGGAAAACCCATTCGCAGCGAAGAGTGGTGAGAACCATTAACCATCAATTCTTCATCTTTCTAAGGAAGAAAATGATGATGATGATTTACCATACCCAAAGTTTCGAAATTTCAAACAAAGGTAGAAAAATCATCAAGAAAACAGTGAAGAACATGCTTTCACATCTTCACTCTTCCAAGATTGAATCACCCAAAGCTATCAACCCCACATGATTCAATCATGAGGCCACCAGTCTATCCACCGGCACAACAGAATCCACCACCATTTTATAAGCCAGACTATCAGTTTGGTTATCCTCAAGGAAAAAGTAAAATATTCAATGGAGGATATGGTGAGTATCACAACTCACAGTGGACTCTTAACTCGCTCTATATTTATGCAATGGACAGAATCGAAGTAATGCTAGTATTACCCAGCAAGACCAGGGCCTCATGGTCGAAGTAAATTAGATGGGAGTCTATTACTATTTAATAGACTTTAACACATCAATCATGGTCTGACAACAAAGCAAAAGTTAGCTTTTGTGGTGAATCTTCTTGGAGAAAGTTGAGTAGTTAATGTCCGGCAACAATGGCGTACGCATTACTAGGGGCATATTCTGCTCTTGAAGCAATTGCAGATGAACCACAAAATATAACATCACAAGTGAGGCAGTTAATTCTGTTAGAAGACCCATATCGTGGCTCAACTGATGAACAAGACAGAGCATACAGGGATTTGGACAGAATAACCTGTGAAGACACCAAGAATTTGTGGTCATTCTTAGAAGACTTCAGGCAATTGGCAAACCAAATCAGGAAGTTATATTTTCATTCAACAACAAAAAAGCTTTTTGCAAAGCTTTTCACCCTCTTTATCCAAAAAAGATTGAGAATCTTCAGGGCTAAGCATCCTGGTCTTAGCTCAGGAGTCTTACCTGGCTATTAGTTTACTCATACCTTCGTCTCAGAAATGTGCATAAGATTTGCAGCACTCGCTAAAGATTAAGGGATTTGTCTCTTTGTGGAGGTTTTTTTTTTTGGCTCAGCCATACCAATTCTTGGTTATTACAAAATAACAGGAAGAAATATGGAATGAGAAAATCAAGAACATACAAAGGAAAGCGCACAATTTCAGGTGAAAACCATTCCAAGAGGAATATACAAGAACGATCGGGACGAGTGAAGAAGTGCAAATGCTTTATTTGTGGAAAGGAATGCATTTTGCAAAAAGATTGCAGAAGTAAACAAGGAAACATTGCAAGATCAGCTGTTTATCAAGAATTGGATCTTGATGACAATTGGGATATTGTCTCAGCAGACTTTGATGATAGCAGTGTTTACAGCATATCAGAAGGAGAAGGTGATACTCATCAAAGTATCAGTGTTATGGTCCAAGATACTCTTTCGAAGAAACAGTTTTCATGACGATAGAAGTTGATGAAAGTGATGACGATCTGGAAGAAGAAGACGATCAATTCGGTCATCATGCCTTTATGTTCCACCCTGGACCACCAACAAAGATAGCAGAAATGGTTCAATCCGTTGGATCGTGGAAACCAGACAAAGAATTACCAGTCAAAAGTAAAGAATGTGAGCATGAATGGAATGAAAACACGGGTCAGCCAACTACACATCTGCTACTTACTATGGGATACTAACCACAGACATCGTTCAAGGCTTTAATGTCCAAAATGCAACTCACAACATGTGCCCTTTGTGCAAGAAATTATCTTGGCAAAACAGTTAATGTCAAAGATAAACGTCCTCAAAAAACAAGGAAGAAGAAAAGGACTTCAGCAGTATTGTAATCGCTTCTCAAAGAACTTTTGAAAGAAAAGACAGATCAGTGCAACAGATGATCAGAAGATCAAGCCAAAGTTCGTACATTTGAAAATAAAGGTGCTATGCAAAAAGAAAGAAGAAAGAATTATGGCGTCAAAAGAAAGCTTGTTAGTACGTGGATCTCAAGACAGCATTTAAAAATCATTGATCAGCTCAGGAATTGAAAGGAAAGTCTTGAAGATCAGACTTGAAAAAGGAAAAGCTTTGAGAGCAAATGGAGGAAGGATCATAGGGAACTTAAAGATCAGTTGCCAGAAAAAGAAAGAAGAAGCAGGCCAGTTTTCTAAAGAAGAGTTTCCACCGATGGGAAACATTCATGTTGCAAAAAACCTTGCACTAGATACCAGCGTTTTTCATTATTCTGGGGACGCCATGCAAGCCCTAAAAGTCAGGGAAAGTTACCCAATCAACTTTATAATGTAAAGTTGTAATTTTGTTTTTAATAACTGCACAGCTTTTGATCCACTGCAATACATAGATCACTAGGTGCTCAGCATGTTGCAGAAACACAGAGGGTGGTGGGTGTGGGGGGTGGTGTGAGGGTTGGGGGTGTGGGGGGTAGCATTTCCTGAAGAAGCTAACTGGAACCTTACTATGATCTGTCGTTCTTCAATGGTTTAATTCAAGCACAACAGGTACTCATAAATATAGCAAGGGTTATTTCCTAATGAGGGGAAGCATGTTCAAGTTTCCTCTCATATATGCTTTTGTTTGACGGGACAGCAATTGGTTTTGAAATGCGGATAGGAGCCAACTTTCTTAAGATCCATGAAAGTGAGGAATTCGTATAGTAGGAGGATGAAAATATCCATCTACAAGAGGTTATAAAAATCAAGACTTCAATCCCAATATTAAAATAAATTAAAAAAACCCGATTTTGCAGAATTTGAAGGTTATGTGAATGAAGAATTCCTAGAATTAAATGAATCCTTTTATTTCAACCAAGAAGGATCGGTAGGGCATTCCACGAATAGTTTTAACATGTCATTGATAGGTTAAAAAAGCAGGGGTACTTGGAGAAGAACCCCTCAAGACACTGAAGAAGAATGTTACTTTGTAAAACTGGATTTAATCAATCCATAATTTTACCATAGAAGACAAAGCCACTTAAAGGCATTTGTAACGCCAGCAATGAAGACTTGTTCAGAAATCATGTTGACAGTTTCTAAAAATTGGTGTATTCCGCCCAAGTAAAATTCGGCACAGAAACGATTGGCAATGTTCGTTAAACTCAGGAACAACCAGTTGATCCTGATTGTAACACGGAAGAGAGTTAAAGGAAAAAAGAGAGGATGGTATTCAATTTACAATCCTTAAACTGTCAACAAATACAAGGACCAGTACTCTCTACCAGCTTAAACACAGATCATCTAGAGGAAATTAGGAGGTGCAAGTGATATTCTCAAAGTTCGATCTCAAATCAGGGTTCCATCAAGTTGCTATGGATGAAGAATCAATCCCTTGGACTGCATTCTTAGTTCCAGGAGGACTCTATGAATGGCTGGTTATGCCATTTGGCCTGAAGAACGCACCAGCAGTATTCCAAAGGAAGATGGATAAATGCTTCAAAGGAACAGAATCATTAATGCAAGTATATATGATGGTTATACTGGTTTTCTTCAAAAATGAAAAGGATCATGCAAACACATTGGAAAAATGTTTTAGATCTGTGAAGATAACGGTCTGTTCTGATAGCAAAAAAATTGACAGCGATAGCAGTCTCAAAAGTGGATTTATTAGGAGCTAGTATAGGAGATGGAACTATTAAAGCTTGCACCTCACATCATAAAGAAGATTGGTAAACTTCAAAGAAGAAGCGCTGAAGACAAAGAGGATTAAGGTCATCTTAGCGAATCCTTAATTTATGCTACGAAGCCATATCCCATTGCTCTGGGATACTTTAAGGCCTCTGTACGAAAAAACAAATGCTCATGGAGACAAAAGATTGAAGCCTTCTTCTAACTATGAATTAGTCAGAAAAATCAAAGAACAAGTTCAAAATCTTCCGGACCTGGAAATTCCACCGGAAAATGCTTACATCATCTTGGAAACAGATGGATGTATGGAAGGATGGGGAGGAATAGTTAAATGGAAAAGAGCAGGAGGGATCCAGAATTCAGGATAGAATTTGCTGCATACGCATCATCTAAGTGGCAAGTTCTCAACCTATCAATCCACAATTGATGCCGAAATCAATGCATGCATTAACACCCTGGAGAAATTGAAGATTTACTACCTTGACAAACAAGAAGTTACTCTAAGAACAGATTGTCAAGCCATTATTAGTTTTTACAACAAAACTAATAGCAATAAATCCTCAAGGGTTAGATGGATCAAGTTTGCAGATGCAGTCACCGGAACAGGCGTTCAAAATTAACATAGAACACATAGTGGGAATACACAACACCCTTTGCTGATCTCTTTCGAGATTGTTAACCTTTGTTTTTTTTGTTTTTCTTTTTTTTTTTTTTTTACAGGATGCACTGGAGAAATGACAGGATTATTAGCAGCAGCACCTACTTTCTCTGTGAGGAAGTTCTACAGTCCCCATATACCCTTTCAGAAGAATATGAGACCACCTGCGATGGAAGTCATGAAGTTTTCCAACCACTTCCTTTGAATCTTCACAAAAAATATCTTCACAATTAAAAGAAACCATCAGTGAGCACTGGTACAAATTTACCAGCTCAAGGCCAAACAAACCCAATCAGAATGGATAAATCTGATGGCATGAGAGAATCAGTCGCTCAAGACATTGAACTTTACAGCAGCAAAGACAGCAGTTAAAGCCGTGCGACAACCTTTCAAAAAAAAAAAAAGCACCATTACTATACAAAGCCCAAAATCTGCTTTGGGAAATCAACCAAAGATAACCACTGGTCCGATCAAATGAGAAGATGTCTAAGAGTTCAAAATAAAAGATGCCGAGAATCCTCATTGAATGGAAGCCCTGGCACAAGGATTGGGATGCTATAACATTAACTACTCAGAAAGACTAGTAATCAAAGACGTCGACAATGACTGGTTGACAACACAATCAACAACGACGACAAGTCCGCTACAACAGGAATTAGGTTCTAGAGATGAGAACGCCATAGTGACGATTCGAATTTTTATTGTGGACCAGGTTGGGATGTTTATAGTCTGCAAGCGATAAAATCGATCGTCCCATATCACTTGTCCAGAAGCTCGAAGGCCCGTATGTACAAAGTCTACAATCGCGTGTAACAAAATGTCACAAAAGTCACACAGTTAAAAAAGAAAGTCGGTCCCGCTTATGTTTAATTATTAAAGCCGCCGGTCCCGCCTATGTTTAAATAATAAAGCCGCCGGTCCCACTTATGTATAATTAGTTTGAATTATTATGGCCAGGGAATATGCCATAGTTTATTCCCTAGAATATGCCAAGATGCCAAAGCATATGCTTTATGCCAACGGCCCATTTTCTTTATGTTTGCCTATAAACAGGCTAGTTGGTTATTATCAGTTGTAATATCATCGAAAAAAAACACCACTACTACTACCACCACCACCTTTGTAAAAAATTCAAGCTTCCGCAGTATTTTTAATATAAAGGTGTGTTTAAGTAACTTGTAATTTAAAGTTTTAGTTTTTGAGCTTTAATACAAGATAAAAATTCCTGGAACGTAGGGCACTTTAAATCATAAACCCAACAACTCAGTCAGAATGTAATACCAAGATGAAACTCCTTAATATGAAGCTCCCTAGTATTGTGATACGATATCATTGTTTTAAGAAGTTATTTCATTCAATATCTGGAAATGTGAAGCACGGTAGCGTTAATTAAAGTTGTGTCTTGTAAGGTTTTAAATTTGATTTTATACTTTTTTTTAAAATGTACATTTTAGACTCTTGAGTTTGAATAAGTCGCCAGAATTTACCCTTGAGTTTTTAAATTTTATGACTTTGTCCTTCAAGTTTTAAAAGACTATACAAGTAAACCTTGATACTTTGAAATGTGGCATAATAGGACCCCTTATAGTTTATAACTTTGATTAAAATGACATATTCAGCACTTCTAGGTATTAATTCAGAAATATTACGATATATACCCCATGCATGGTTATAATCACAAAACATGTCCAAATTGAATTGCAAGCTTATGTTAACAATTTCTAAAAGATATTTATAAGTTATATTAAATTAAATATGGAAAGTTTTAAAGTACAGCAAGTATAAAATAATGATTCGTTAAGCTAGGAAGCAAAACGGGTCAATTAGGGTTTCAAAACGTAATCGCGTGGGTTTTAAGTTCAAATTCCTTCATTAATCAATAAAGTGAGTTATTTTGAACATTTAGTTAAGCATGATAGGATAGTATATAACAATAATGAATCATTTTATAACATTTAGTTTTAAGAAAAATCGCGAAATTAGGCGTTTGGGTGTTCCGGTTTTGGAATCAAATGGAAATTGAGCATGAATTGAGTTATAAACTTTAACCAAGATTATATTTAGGATCTTATTAACATTTATAAGGGTGTTAGTAGCATAAGTAGAACATTCAAAACCTGGGTTTGAGCTTCAAGGATCAAAAATGGTGGAAACGGGTCGTTTCGGGTAGTATTTCCACTCGTACGCCTTGTATCTTGTTCCCGAGGCTTCAAATCTTCAAAAATTCACTTGTATGATCTTCTTAGATGATCCTAGGATCAAATGGAGCAGAGAATAGTTGCTCACTTGGGTTATAGAAAGATGAAGGTGGGTGCGAGTTGTAATGAAGGTTTTGTGCCTCTATTTATACTTGAACAAGGCAAGGTGACTAAGATAGCTTCATGATCTGATCTATGACATGTGTAACATCTAGTAGCTGAAGTGTTGAGGCTATGGTGTGATTTGGGAGGTCTAGGAAGTAGATTGAAGGTGTTGGAGGTCCTAGATGCTTGCCACGGCTAAAGTAGCATAAAAGGAGGAGATGTGGCTTTGATTTTGGCCATGGAAAGGTTTAATTCAGGTGGTAGCTGATTGAGTGGGACATGGGAGTGATTCATGGAGGTGCTTGCACATGGGAAGAGTTTTAAATGGGTAAAAATGGTGCAAGTCTAGCCGCGGGTCAGTTTTGGGGTCTTAGGGCTCGAAATCAAGTTTTTGGTTTATATTTCGTCGAATGATCAAGTATTGATTTAAAATTATGTTCTGTAAAGTTTGTAATAAGAAGTAGTAATAAAAATTTAGCAAGTGGTTTGGGTTAAAACGGGTTGTTAAAAATGATGAATTGACGGTCGCGGGTTCCAAATGGGTTGTATTTTGTTGCGATTAGGGTTTCTTGACCTTTCAAACACTTATAATTCGTGTACATTTGATCAAGGATGATAGAATACTAACCTTGGGCCTTGTATTAATGATCATTAATGAAATTTGATTGGTGGTTTAAGCTAAAATGGGTTGATTTTGAGTAAATAAGGTTACGGGTTAGATTAGGGCTCAATGGTTTCTTATAGGATTCTAGCTGTATATATTCTTGTATATTGCCAAAGTAATGATGGATAATGAATTGTAAACTCATTTTATGAGTTTACAATGGCTCTTGATTACTTATTTGAGATTGAAATGGTTAAAAACAAGAAAACGGGTCGAATGATCATTTAGGGTTCATTTAGGGTTTCTCGGATTTGATTCTTGTATAAATGAAATGAGATTATGAAATAGTGATGGTATATGATTTTTTTTTATGTTAGTTAAATATGTTATTACTAATTTTTTGTGTGTTTGATTTGGGTTTATAATGGATATAAAAATCTTGAAAACGGGCTTGATGATGTAATATAGTTGAAAATGTTGTAATTAATGTTATTACAACTTATTTGAGTATTGGTTTAGGTTTACAATGGATAATAACAAAAATAATTAGGGTTTACACATTGTATATTGAGTGTATTAGCTTGTACAAAGGTGGTGGTGAAGAAATTGAAGGTAAAACGGAGGTAAAACGGCAATTTTAGATATCGTGCATTAATGACTTGTACATTGTGCTTTGAAAACTTGTACTTGACTTGGAGGGAGTTTATATGTCAAATGAAATGTTATATTACTTGTATATATGCTTTAGTAGCTTGTACATTCACTTTAGGTATTAAATCTTCATGGAGTTAGGGTTTAGAGGTATACGATAACGGTTTAAAGCCCGTTTTGATATAACGTTCTGAATGGTACATTATAGGAATAATGTACTTTGTAAAAAGAATATGATGATATTAACTTGACATGTTATGATGTTTGCTTGACATATATGAAGACAGGATGGCCATAGATAGGTTGCGTGAGCTTGTCTACTTTAGTTATGCAAGTTACCTTGCTTAATGAGATATTGACAATGCAAGTAATGTAATAAAGCAAAAAAAATTCCCCGTATAATTACGATAATAGTAAAATAGGTTGATGAAAATTTTGAGTTGTTATACTTGCTAAAACCTT